>PVIR01010781.1:12751-49084 GCA_004026965.1 Petromus typicus | reverse complement strand
CTTGGAGAAAAACAAGAAACTCATACAGAAATATTGATATAAGAGACCAAGAACCTCCACGGAAGCACTTGGTGAACTGCATTGCTGCAAAGATGCCGTGGCTCTTGTCACTGGGGTGAGTCAACGAGATCATTCTAGCCATTGCTGCTCCCAAAGACCATATTTATGTCCCAGCTGCAGGGTCTCCTCTAGCTGGGTTCTGTAAAGCCAGATCCTCTACACGTGTGCTCTCCAAGGTTCAAACCCCAAATCCTTCTTTCTAGGCTCAGATTCCTTCTTTTTCACAGCCTCTTGGCTCTGCCCCAACATGCTTGCCTCTTCTTTCCTGTGTTCTTCTTGACCTTCTATCTGCTCCTAGGGTCAACAGTCAAACTCACAGAGCTTCTGCTCATGATCTCTTCCTATGAAAATTCCTAGGCATTGTCTGACTCCTCAGAGCCCACAGAATGCCCACATCTGTCTGGTCCAAATTCTAGCATTGCAACCAGGAACATTTACTTTGAGATCTGGATTCCCCAAATCCCTCCTCACTGCATTTTGACCAATTACATTAAATGGTTACACCACATGCAGCCATGTAATTTCTTATTGTGAAAGCAGAAATTGTACAACATGAGATGTAAAAATTGGAATAAGTCAATTTCAGTACTAATATATAATTTAAATATATAGGAAAGGTATAACAGGAAACAAGTTCACTTTTAAATTCTGTTAAAAAAAAAGAGTAAATATGAGAGATTTGGGGATTGTTGTGTCGTCTTTACCTCCCTAATGTTCACAGCAACATTGTACAGAATAGAGTAACTAAAAAATTGGAAAGCAGCAATCAGATTTATAGATAAAGTATCTAATAAACAAGTGAAAAGGACAACATACTGCCAGGAAATAGCATGTCCATGTCCTAGCTCTACCAGTAATTACCTGTGTGATTTGGAAAAAAATTAATTTCCTCAATCTCCAACCTATAGAGCAGAAAGCATGGAAATATGTTGTATTTTTTCAGTGTTTTTTTTGTGTCTATAATGGTCTAAAATAATAGGGGATTCATATAAGACCACCAGTTGTTATATTGTCAACAAAGAACATTATGAAACCAAATAACTATCATCACTGCTATTTTATAAAATGAAGGCCAATATTATATTTAAAGTTTATGAAGGTCATAAATGAGTTTCTTTAAAATGTAGGACAGTTAGTCAACATATGCTGATATAAAATGTGTGCACACTCACATACACACACAGGCGCACAGCAGTATTCTTGCATTTCCTATTCAGCCAAGAATAACAATGCCTTCAACCTTCTGTTGCTCAATAGGTGGAATTATCTGTCATGATGCAAAACTGACTTAGTGCTGAGGGAGCAGAAGTGGAAAGAGTAAATAAACAGTTCCTTCTGTGAAAGGGAGTAATGAGATGCTAAATCGGGAAGTAGTGGTCAAGGATTTTGTGTTTTGCTTTTTTTTTTCTTAAAGAGGGATGGTATTAGGACGTGTTTATGTACCAATAGGTGTAAATCAGTGGAGAAGGGGAAAGAGTAGCAGAAGATAAAGTGGATAGTTATAAAAGCAAAGTCCTTCAGAAGGAGAGAATAGGTCAAGACATGATTGGAGAAGTTGGCCTGAAATAAAAGCATGATTTCTAGACAGCTCTTTCTTTGTATCAAGATGGAAGACAGAGTACCTGGGTACCTATGCACTGGTGCTAGAGAGACTAAGACGAGAAGATGAGGTGGAATTTGTCTGATTTTATCACTTTTTCTCCATGAAGGATATAGCAAATTCATGAGCTGAGAATGCTGTGCCATTATCAGAACCAAGAGAAAAGACAGGTGGGGAATTCTTTCTTGGTGAACAGGAACAAGAAACTTGGGTTATCTAGAGAGGCGTAATAGAGGTATCTGACCCTGTGTGAGTCACAGGAGACTCTGTACATCCCCAATGTGTGCAACTAAATGAAAGAGGAGGAGGGAAGAGGAAATGAGAGGCCAAAGAGCTCTGATGACTTAGACAGAGGTGATACTCTGCTCCTCACCATTATCTTCTGTGCTTTCTGCCACTGATCAGTTAATTAACCACTATTCAGAGTCTTCCAAGTAGGTAATCTAGAGAAGGATTCATTGTGAGTGGGATAAGAGCCCAGCAGGAGAATTAACGATTTTCTAAGAGCCCACGGTGATTCCCAGAATCACCCAGAAATTCCCAGTATTACCCAGAAAGCCAGATGAAATTAAGCACAGAGCCAAATACGGCTTGAAGGCTGGAGGATCTCCTCAAGGGCCACAAGAATTCATTTCTGACTCTAGGGTGGCACAGAGAACTCTATTTACCTGGATCCTCTGAAGGGAGGGCACTGCTACTGGACATTGGAAGGAGTTCCTGAAATGTTGGAAGAGGAGCCTCTTCTCATCCTTTAAATATTTGTGTGTAAGTAAGAATTTTACACATGTAATTAATTAGGTGACTGTTAACATGAAACATTAAAGAATTGATTATCTTTTAGAATATATCTTGGACTGACAGTCTTCAAAGCATTATGGCTCCAGGGACAACAAAGACTCCTTCACTGAAAAAAAAAAAAAGGAAGAACCAAGAGTTCAGGTGTTTCTTGGCATCTCTGAAGACATCACCATACCCATGTTACAGAGCCTTAAATTAAGTGTTATCAACTCACTTATATAGGAAGTTTTCAAGTATATATCTTTTGCTCTTCTCTTTTGAAGAGCTTATAGAAAAGAAAAAGTCTTTCCTTGATATGCATAATCCCTAAAGAAATCTCTATTCTTCTAGGTACATAGGAATGATTTGAATGTTGGTTTTAAAAAAAGAAATCCAGATTTGGGTTTGTTTTTCTCTTAGCTATGTAATTTCTCCTAAACAATATAAGGAGAATAGACTTTATAAATGATGCCCACATATGCCCTCAATAAAAATGTGACAACAGAATGCACTGGATAGCGAGCGGGTCTGCTTTCAGAATAACCTCTAAAGAACTCGGCACCTTGCTGATTCTCAGACCTTGCACTTTGGATTGTCTTAATTTCTAGTGAATAACACTGCAATTCCACGGGAACAGAGTTCCAATTGCTCTTCTTTGACAGTGATGATCCTAAAGAATCAGCCATGTGCATGGGAACTGAATCCTCGCCAGCTCCCCTATTATTTATAACTCTAATTAAAACACTTTTATCTATGAATGCCAAGTGACATTGCTAAATATATTCAGGAAAGTTCACATTTTTTCCTGCACTTCTGAGATCTCTTAGATCTGTGTCCACTTACATGCGGTTTAACTGCTCACTAAAATGAAACAATAGCTAAGAATAACTCACTTCCATTAGATTTATAAATCTCATTAATTAATTCTACATCTCCAATGGCATAGAGACCAAATTCAAATGCAAGATCTAATTAAAGAGAAGTAAAAAAAAATGTCAAGAAACAACAGTGAGACTGAACACAGAAGTGACTGTGTAGCCCATGAGGCCGTCTGCTAAGCAAGCACGTTCATTAATCCCTAATGAGGATTTTAAGCACATTAAAACTTCCTAATACAGAATGTTTGCCTTCCTTTTACCCAATAACAAATAAGCCAATAATTTTCTGGCTCTAAATGACACTGTTAACTGTCATGGCATGTTTTATTTGACAAACCCTCCATTCAAATACTGTAAAACCAATTAATTTGCCTGCTGTGAAATGTGTTTCTTGATAGCTTTTATGTGATGTTTTTCTTCTCAAAGAAATGTAAATAGGAGGTCAATGTAAGTGCCTGATTTTGTTTTAAAAAATATGCCACAGTAGCTATAGATTGTCAACTCTGTTTGAATTTGAAATGAATTGAAAGACAACCTCTATTTTCAGGTCATCAATCACAGATTGGTCTCCAGATAAGCAAACTGCATCAGAGTAATAGTTTGATTACCATGAAGATGGTCTCATATTTGAGAAGAGAGAGTTGGCAAAATCAGCACTTTGTTCAATTATAAATAATAACTCACAACCCTGGCCTTTCTCCTTCCTGTTTTATTAAGTGACCTGGTACTTTATTACCTATTTCCTGCTACAACTAGCATCCCCAAAATGTGCCTGCATGTGGGTATCAGAAATCATTCTCTAAAATTGGAGTTATTGCTGATGGTTTGGTTTGAAAACATCACAATTTGTTATACTTTTTCATTGGCAAAAATCAATAGAACAAATACAAGAAGTTACTTTTTTTTGCCTTTCGCTGGGCCTTGCTTAGAGCCTCCAATTAGGTACAGAGATGGCCCCACAGTCCCATCTACCCCCTGTTATGGGACAGGGAGAATCTTGGCCCATTGGAAGGGCCTGGCACTTTCCCAGGAAATGGTTCAGCAAAACACAGATCCTTGACCCTGTGTGGGTAGAGAGAAAGGATCTGTGGCATTAAGTGTAGATCCACAATGTCCAGGATCCCGAACCCACTACCTTATGAAGGAATGAAATATAGTATACTATGGTTTATGAGCCTAACAGTTTAGGTCAAGTCAAACACAGCATACACATTACCTCAGTGACCCCAGCTTGCCTCACATATACATGAAGTCCAACCCTTGCTTATGTCTGAACTGTGGATATATGCAAGATAAACACACACTTAGCAGGCATTTGCAATTCCAGGTCTGAGCACAGCTCATTACTAACATAAATAAATGGTTAATAAAATAAGCAACTCACTCATGATGAGGACTAATATGTTTAGGAAAAAATCTGTTCATGTTTAGTGAATTGTCCCAAATGAAAGAATGCTTGATGCACTGTGATAAGCATTATGGGAGATTCAATAGATGATGAGCAAAAGATGTCCAAGGGGAGCTTATATTTTGATGCTTCCTCAAAAACTCATGTTGAAGGCTGGCCTTTGTCCTGGCCCTGAGAGTGTAGCTCAGTGGTAGGATGCTTGCTTAATATATGCCAAGCCCTAGGTTCTTTGGCACTACCAAGAACAAAAGCAAACAAAAAACTTCATAGTGAAATTTAATTGCCTTTATAACAGTTTTTGAAGGTGCGATATTTCAGAGGTGATGAAGCCGCACGAGGTCCACATCATGAATTGACTCATGCTGTTACCACACAAGTAGGTTTGTTACTACTGGGTTGAGTTCCTTATAGACCAATGAGTTCACTCTCCTTTGTCTCTTCTCTTTTTCCCTTCTACCTTGTGATGCCTTCCACTGCATAGTGACAGAAAGAAAGCTCTCACCAGACTCCTGTAGCCTGACACTACACTTTTCAGCCTCCAAAACTATGGCCCAAGGAGCTTCTGTTCAGTGTAAAAAACTCAGGCTGAGGTATTGGGCTATAGTAGCACAAAATAGACAAACAGGAAGCATATGCTAAAGGTGAATAGATAAAACCCACACGTGTTAAATGAGTAACGGCAGAAGAAGTGAGCACATATTTCTTGATCTGTGAATCAGATCCAATGGTAGAAAAAGGAATTTTCTTTGAATGGGTAACAGAAATAGTCTCCATAAAATGACTTAGCCAAATATAGGAGCTACTAGGATAGCTAATTATGGGGATAATGAAAAGGGTTATTTGAAGACAGATCTATTCTGGATATCCCAGAGTGTGAGGTGATCCTACTTTAAAGTGCCAGACAATAATACCTGCAAGAAGTTCCAGATGATAAAACTAACCACAGATCTGTGGTGGTCAGGCAAGTAGAGTGAGACTTGTCTCTAATTTTGAAAGAGAGAAGCAATGCAGAATGGCAAGGAATTTTGCGTTGTGAAAAGACTCAGTGATATTCCCTGAAAGGATCTTAGTCCTGGTGTAGTCAAATATGATTGAGGACAGACAACGTGTTAGGTTAGTCCAACTAAAGAATCATCTAAGTACGCTAGCAAGCAGTCCATGAGGTATGATCAGACTAGACAGTGGCTGCTGAAACTTTAACGATTACCTGAAGGTCAAAGGGTCATGAATCCTCCTCAATGAGCTCCCCCTTGAAAACAGTCCCTTTTGCTTTGAGCACACTTACCCCGTCATTCCTGCCACTTTCTAAAGTGGTTCTGGAGTCACTCCTTCATCAGTGTCTTCAGTTGGGCTGCCACGGGTGCTTCCATATCATGAATCAATTAAAAACCTTTAGCTTTCAGGTTTATTCTGGCCTTGGAGAGGAGCCAGAGTCAAATAGTGCCAGATCCAGTCAGTAAGGTAAATGAGGACGCACCACAATGTTTTGACTAGACTCCCGTTCTGTTGGACTCAGCAGTGGTTTACTATAGTTTTGATAATACCTTGCAAAGACACTCATAAAAGTGAACTTCCAAACTGTTTCAGAAAGTGGCAAGAATGATGGAATAAGTGTATTTTGGGTGGGGGGGAGTGTTATGAGGTTACTGGCATGTCTTTTCAAAAATTTCAACATTCACCACACTTTTCTATAGTGCTGCATATAATACTCTGTGGTGACTCTCCAAATTTCTTTAGCATTTCATGAATTCTTAGTTGATTTTCTCTATGCAATGGTCTTGAAGAAATTCTCAGATCACTGACAAACTGTATAACCTCCTGTCAAGTCACAATTTCTCTAAATGCAAAACAGAGATTAGCTTAGAATCCAGTTTATACACTGCTTCCTGTTTGCTAAGAGAAGTCTGTCAATCCACGGTTCAAAGCAGATTATTTTCAAAGCTTAAACTTGTCTTGATTGAACTTTAATTAGAAGTATCCAATAAAGAACTGCACATTTTACAGGTACAGTTCCTGGACAATTAACATAAGTAAACACATCAAGCAGATATTTTCATAATGAAAGCAGACAATGTACTTGAGAACTTCATTTGAAGCATTAAAATGTGGACAGTTCAATTTTTAATATCAGGGAGACTGTAGTGACAATTGGATGTCATTTTCAAAAATAATATGTCAGCCTCAGAGCCAAAGTGCTTCAAACATGTGACAGCTTCTCGTAGAGTTATAAAATATTGGTAAAATGGAGTGAAAGTATAATCTATATTTGGCTAAGTCAATGAACTTGATGCCAAAGTATGTAGAAGTGGCTCTCTTTGAAAAGATTATTTTGAACAAGACCCATAATTATTTCCAAACCTTCCATTTTAATCAAGATTTGGGGATGTACTGAGACCACCAGGCATACAGTGTGCTTGTGACCTTTTCAGCTGTCAGACCAGACAGATTTTTATCTTATGTGAACCAACCCAAACCTCAAAGGTGCAGTGCCAGAGCATGAATTCATTTCACTAGACAGTCACTGAAATTATAATTCAAAGTTCAACTTACTTTCGCATTTTCTATTGCAGTATTTTTGGCAGCCCAGGGCAGAAAGTCGAAACCTGGTTTCCAATGGAGACCACATCTAGTGGTTTCTAAATGTTGGCAGTAAAAATTCCTCCTTGTCAAAGAGATGAGCAGATGCTGGATTTCATTAATTTGCTTTCAGTGACTGCTGCTCATTCTTAGGAAGACTTTTTCTTTACCTAAGGATGTTGACCTGCTGTTGGACTCCATCAGAAACAGACATGAAGAGACACTGATATATTAGGAGATTGGGAAATTCCCTCTAGTGGCCTTCAAAGTTTCCACAAGTTCCATTTATTCTCACTGATGCCAGGAACACAAAAAACAAGATTTGTGGCAAAGACATATAGCCAGAATCTATAAAAGCTTCCAACTGGAGATAAATAAACCCAATAGTACATACTATATTCTAACGTGTATTTGAAGCTCCTGGCAATCATTTTAAAAATCATTCTTCATGCAAATGGATTATCATAAAGAAGAGGGACTTTATAAATCTAAAATAATATGCTAACTTAAATAGCACAACTCATAATATTTATTGTTCATTTAGTTCAGTATCCAAAAGAGTCTGTGTTGCTGGCACATTATAAATAAAATATATTATGATCATATTATCCTTGGAATTATCTATCCTGGAACTTATCCTCACTTAAGAATTATGATTCTTTCATTTCTAAATATTTTACCTTTTTTAACAGCCTTTGCTCAATTGGAAAACATGATACTGTACCAGAATAATACAAAGTTTTTGAGCAGCATCTGGCACATGTTATATAATAAGCTTTCTATTAGCATTTACAAAATTCTAAGTTCCTCATCTCCATATATGATAATCTAACCCCAAGACAGATCCCTTAAATCCTTAATGTGAAGATATTAACCCGTGAACTCAAAACTCCAAGAACAACATCTTGGTGGTATATGGCAACAAAATGAATGAAGGCATTTGTATGAGAACGATATCAGGACTATTTTCTCCAATATTGCTCTGATGACCATTGCTAATAGAAATAATTCCCTGGAAGTTCAGAGCTCTTGCACAGGCACTGAGTCCTTCCACATTCTCTGGATCCTCTACATTTATCTCAACTTAACATGCTGCTCACGACAATCTGATGAAGTAGACAAAGAAGTTGGAATGGGTTTCATTCTTAAGACAGCAAAACTAAGGTTTCAAAGGAGTACACAACGTGGCTGAGTCTTACAGTGAGTAAGGGGTGAAGACCAGATCCTGGGCTTTGCAGTGCTCTGGTCTTTACACATGGGTTCAGCCATGGAGCTCCCACTCAAACCCCAGCTATGCAGGAGTCAAGCTGATGAAATGCAATGAAACCCCCTGGCCTCTCAAGTTGAGAGGTTACTTATATGTATTATAGGGTAAATACTATTGTTTACCTTATGTTTGCAACTGACTATCAACACAAAGGGGAAAATGCTTATGGTTTAAAAAGAGACCTACAAAATGCTACATTGAAAGTTCAAGTGAAAGAGGAGCATCTTGAGGGAATGTTGCCTGTAAAGACATGATTCAGAGTCTGTGCCTAAAAGAACATCTTCTATTTACACTAATAGACCAAGCCTTTTTCTCCAGCTAGACCTTGAAAGTTGTTAACTACTGAGTATGTGGGTTTACCACTGAATTTAGTGCTCTGATACTCCAGTCTTTGACTCTTCTTTGAACTTTTCTCCGTCTACATATGTCTGTCAGTCTGTCTGTCTGTCTGTATGTATGTGTGAATCTATCTATCTATCATCTATCTATCTACCTAATTACCTATCTACTTATTTATCTATCATACTGGGAATTTAACTCAGGACCTTTACTCTTAGCTACGTCCCTAGCACCGCCCTCCACTTTCCAGACAGGGTCTCGCTAAGTGGCTATGCTTCCCAGAATGGGATCAAGTTTTTGATCCTTCTGCCAAAGACATCCAGAGTCTTGGGATTACTGACATTCACCACCATACGCAGTCTCCTCCAGCTTGTCATACGACACCCAAATAAAGGAAATTCCTATGAGCTTACTGCTGGTCCAAGCGTACTCTGTAAAATGTCTAGCTGTTGACAATCACACTCAGAAGATAGTTTAGTAGTAATGAATTTGCAGCAAAATCAGCTTACTGGTGCCATAACAGGGCTGTTCAGGAAGGCATTTGCTCGTGCGATGTGGCATAACACACCTCTTTCTTTGCTCTCTTTCAAGAGAGAGGAAGCGGACAACTAAAGCCAGCTGGGATAATGCTCCCATCTTTAAATTCTGCTTTGTAACGTTGAGATATTTACTATGAATAAAAGGTTGTCTTTGGCAGCCAGCCATTACAGGTACAGTAGAGGCCCCTGGCCCAAAGCATTACAACTCTTCAGAGACTAGTAAATCTTCTGGAAGACAGAGAGGGCAAGGATCAGGTCATCAACAAAATAAGTCTCTAATAATTAATGCATCTTCTTTCAGATGCAAAGCAAATGCTAGTGGCTCATTTCAGTGAATTACTTTTGAGTTGCATGTCTAATAATGAATGGATACAGACATCATACAGATAAGCTCTTCTTAGAGAAAGGGCTCTTGGTGCTCTACATTCCAATCGTCTAACTTCGGGCCCATTTTAAAGATGAAGACAAATTAGCACATAGAGGCGAATTAGTTGCCTAGCATTGCACAACTGTGTGTGTGTGGAAGACCTGAGCCCACTCTGTTCCATTTTATTTCAGGGCAAAATCTTGTCATCATACTATATAATCACTGTTCATGTTACTCTCATGACAGGGGATTCATTACATTATTATTTCATTTAATTTGATTCAGTTAATTTCATTTTAATTAAGTGACTCAAGAAGCTCTAAACAAGCTTTTTCTACCAGGTCACTTAGATTGATCTACACAGCCTCCTCTGTGTCCACTGAGAAGAAGCAGGAATGCCATGAGGTAGAGAAGGTGTGTACACACTATCCCTGAAAACAGCATCCAAATGCAGCATCTCTTCAAAAATTTTTAAATGGTATGGTGACGGTGGTGACTGCTAAAACTGTGACCAAAATGTATGTGAGCCAGCAGTGTGAAACTAAGACAGAAGCTACATCAAATACAAGCGCATTCATGTGCTTCCTCTGCGTTCCCTCAGCTGAGCACGTCCTTCTCTCTCCTATACACACTGCCAAAGGTCAGGCCATCTGGAAGTCAGGTTCCAGCTTTACCAATGTGATTCTTTTATAGAATGGAGTATTATTCTGCCATTAAAAATGACAAGAATGAGTCATTCATACTCAAATGGATGTACCTACAAGACATCCCTATGAGTGAAATAAATAGGTCACAGATGGGTAAATGTATCTTTTCTCTGATATGAGAAAATGAAGATGCAAATGACTTATAGTATTTATAGTAGATTTTTTGTGAAACATAAAATATTTAAAAGGAAATAAGGTGTAGGGATAAATTACAAGGGGAAAAAGAATGTAATAGTAATAAAAAAAGGAAACAAAGCTGATGCATATAGGGGATGTAGGGTTGCCGGGTGTGTGAGGGAAAAGGAAAAATGAGAATCAAGTTGTGTCATATTCTGGTACAAGCTCTCAATGTTAAATGTGATGATGATGTGTATTCATAATGTATCAATAAAGATTTGAATTAAGAAAAAAAAAGAGTATGTTGGCTCAGTGGCTAGAGTTCTTCCCCAGGCCCTCCAGCTGTGGAGCACAGGGAGGCGAGGTAATGCATGAAAAAGTAATAGCTCTTATTTTGGCTTCCATAGTACCAGATTGAGATTAAAAGCCAAGGTAATCAAGGAGATCAGGCCATATAATGCTTAAAAATTGAATGGACTAAGGAGAAAAGAATGAGACCATTTAAAAAATTATGATGCTATTGCAGAAAACAATAATCCATGTTCATTTCTGAGGTAACAGGCACTTGAGCAGCTAAAATGCCCTGTTCCTGTAAAGAATCCATTGGGGCTTCCTTTCGAATGGTGTTTACCAGTTGAATGTCTGAAAGGGTAGGCAGTTTCCTATCTTCTTTCTCTCCCTTGCCTATCCACTTTTACAAAAGTAGCTGAAACATCTAGCCTTTAAATGGAAATAATTAAGAGAAAACGACCCCCACTTCAGCACTGTAGGATATTCCAATAGCCAAATTATGCTCCAATAGTGATCTTCAGGTCTTCTCCATCTAGACTGGTAAGCACTTGGTTGCAACTTCCCTCCAGGGGCATTGTAATTCTACATGGAAATCATCCCTACCTTGATATTTCACTTAATTATTTTCATAGCTCAATGTTCAACAGTTTGCTGAGCTAAAGGTAAGGTGAACTATTAAAATCTACTGGTGTCAACAAAGCCCTTCCTCATAATTTTGTGTTAAAATTCTCATATCAGTGGCTATTTGCATGTACAGCAAATATGTAATATTTAATGAGCACTTATGTGCCAAGCCTATCCTTTACTTACTCTGCATGGCAACTCTATGATGTAGGCATCATTATATACATTATATATGAGATGAAAATGAGGTCCATTAATTTGTTCGAGGTCACAGAATCCATAGGTGATAAATTCAAGATAAAAGATGGCTATGTGACTTCAAGCCAGTAGACTGTAGTGCAATTACATCAATTTTTTCATAGTTTCAATGAGTATAATATTATATACCCCCAAGTTGGTGAGGTAAACAAGATTATTTCCTTGCATTTATAACTAGTATGGCCAAATACAATCTGTTCAAATTAACCCATGCAAAAAGTAAAATGTGAAGTTATTGTGCTGTTGCATGAAATCTCAACAAGAAACCGACTGAAATAGGCATAGGAGGATTTGGTGCCTTTATTTTTGGCAGGTAACAATTATATCAAATTAGAAGATAAGATTAAGTAGAAAACAATGAATAAAGTCATTTTGGTGTAAAAGTTTAGGAAACATTTAATTAACCCACTGTAGATTTCCAGGTTTCAAATTTTAGTATTTTTTCCTGCCAATATGAAATGTATATTTTTGAGAGTGTATATAGAATAAATATATATGGATCCACATTTGACAATCTAATGGTAAAATAAGTCTTCCTTTTGGAAATTTCAAAGTCTAGTGTTTTGAAGACTGTGGCTCTCAAAAGTTCCTTCTCACTATGGGGTGGATGGTTCTGTTCTTGTTCCAATGAGGAAAACATCTTCCCAGCATTATCACCATCCAAAGCCTTCAAAGTGCTTTGATACGCAGTTTGTGATTCAGTACTGTTTGAAATGTTCCTTTAACCTTGAGTATAGCCAAGCTCACCCTTTCACAATTAGTCCCACCATCTGGAAAGTGAACAAAACAACCTTTTTATGTTTATAGTTCTCTGCTGTCAGAACTCTAAGTTGGACAATGAATACATTTTATAATAGATTTGCTTGATTAGGAAACAACCATGTAACAGCAATACAGAGAGAATCTAAACAGTGAGGTCAGAAGAACCTGTTTCTAGATATCTCTCTGGTCCCTCCCCTCTTTGATGCTGGGGATTGAACCAGGGGCCTCACTGAGCTATAGCTCTAGCCCCTCAGGTTTTTCAACTATGAAATGAAAAGGCTGGAAAACAGGCATCCCAGAGTTTGTAGATCTTCACAAAATTTAAGAATGTGACTAGAAATCAAAATAATTGGTTATATTAATAACCAAGGCTGAGTACAAGTGATTTTGTAATACTCTACACTTTATTTCTGTGGGGATGATGTGCCATCTTCACCTTCAAAGTAATCAATAAGATTGGGATATCAGATGCTCTTTACTTTGTCAAGACCCTGTTCAGCTGCCTCAAGATACATCACCTGGGCCATCCTTCTCTATTTTGGGGGTCCATTTTTCTGGTTTCATTTACCCAACCTTTGGTGAATCATCTCTGTTTTCTGAACTAACAATTCCTTGCTATGGAATAAATGGTTCCAACTCTATGGTCTGTTCGTGTATTATGACTCCAGTGTTATATAAGTCTAGGATTCTCAGGATTTCAGGGAGTTTTCTGGTTGTATCATTCTTGAGGGGAAAAAAAGACCTTCAGCACCATGACCCTTACCTGCCCTTTTACATTCTCAAGGCTGTCATCAAATCCAGGGGACATTGTAAATGCTCCTGGATTGGTGTGTCCAGATGAGCATTGTTTGAAGGATACTGGCACTGGGCAAACCAGTGTTATCTGTAGAAATTGCACTCCTCCATATACACAAGGGCCCTGTCCCTTCAAATGCGATCATACAATGAAGCAAAGCAAGCTAAAGATGCCCCTGCTGTGTAACCTAACATGTAAAAGCCCTTTCCTTGCAATAATCAGTTGTGGAACAATTTGCCCAGCTGACCCAGGTGGACAGTGCTGCTGCTTAATGCATACTCCCTGGTGATTCACCCAGAGGTGCTACTGTGCAGTACACATCCCACTGGGTCAGCTGAGTAGTCCTTCCAAGGGTGAGTGCACACCGTGCGGGCACCTTCTGAGTAACGCTGCTGGACCCATGTGATCTTCCTGGACCCTCCCTTGTTAGTTACGTTTCAATGAACCTTACGCTCCTCTATTAGTACCTGGTAGCAAGTTTTAATAAACCTTATCCCTAACAAGCCATCTCTGATTATTTTCTTCAGTTTCTCACAGACCAACCACACTATTCAAGCACAGCTTGGCTGGGACATCATGCTGGAGAGATAAGCATCTTTGGCGAAAGCCAGTATTTTTGTCCTTTCAGTGAACAGAGACTCTGCCTGAATGTGGGCATGATCAGCTAGTAGGAATACAAATGCAAATGCAGAAAGCTCAGTTTCATAAGCCTTTGAATGCAAGTTCCCACTCATTTCAAGGGGCCTCGATAAGGACTGCAAGACTACATTCTTAATTGGCTGAGATAAGGCATGAGCGCATATTTTATAAAATTGACAGAATACATCTCTGTAGAGGCAACATGTTGTTAGGATACAATTTAAAGCAAATTGAAGCCAAATAGCAATCATTTCAAAAGAAGACAGAAAATAATATTCTTCAGCCATTCTGGTGGTAAATATACCATCACAGCTACTAAATTCATCAAAAAATTATTGCCTTCCAGGAGTGTCATTTCTCTCTCTAGAGCTGATTCAAGTGGCCGCACTAACTTAGTCCAAACTCTTTTGTATATATGCTGTCAGCTGCTTGAATGGGCACAATAATCTAGGCAAACACACCCATACCGCACAAGGAACTGATGCTCATAAATTGTTATTATACATTAAAACAGCCAGATGAAACATAGTAGCTTAAAATGTGAAACTGCTATAAATCAGTTTTTTAAATCCCCACCAAGTAATAGGCCCTCCACCCATTGCCAAAAAGCCATGAGCCCCTGGAATGCAGCAAGTGAAGGGAGCTATGGAGAGCAGTGCAGCAGCTGAAACAAAGAGGGCCTCATTAGCATGCAAAGCGCATTCTTCAGATGTGATGAGAAACGTGACTGACTGCATGACAAACCGGTCCTGGGGAAATTTCAAAATATGACCACCCAAGCATAAAGGAGAGGATGGTGGGTGCAGGGGCAGGGCGGTGGGAAGGTGGGTCAACTCTGCATGTAGAATGTTGCTTAGTTCCCACATAGAAATAGCAATGGCCCCTCAGACCCATAATCATCCTGGTTTTTGTATTAATAGGGACGGACCCACACAGACACAGATCCTGAGATGTAGCTCTGTGGAATGGGAGAAAATAGAAAACCTAATGGAAGAACAATGTTCATGCTTCATTTGTATTGCATTAAGCCATTTAGCATCCACTTTTACTCACAGTTCTTTACTGCTTTGGAGTGTGAAACCAGTTGCACCCTTTGTATAGATTAAACATTCCCTAAAGTTCTCTCCTCTTCCCAGCAGAATTTGTCTAGGGTGCCTAAGATCAGTTAAAATGTGTGGAAAAGTGCGCTGGAGTTATGCTTAGCACAGAAATAAACATCAGGCTTTCAAATAAGATGAATGGCAATCTAGTCATCCACCAAGAAAGCTCTCAGTAGGCCCTGGAAAGAAACAAAGCGCCCTTAACTCAAATAGGGACCATCTTCTTCCCCTGAATGTGCTACTGTATCTTTTACAGCTTTGGAGGGACAAGATAACTGAGGAGATTTGCAAATTCCTATGTTCAGATCAATACAACTCCATAGTTTGACTACTTATATTGATGCCAATCTCTTTCATTGTAGTGATTAAAGATTAACATCTTTAACCATTTTAAACATGGCAAGTACACGTATATATAGTTCTGTAATTTATAGCAATTAACAGAGTGTAAAAAAAATCACTGATGATGAGGTTGGTTTTGTGATGTGACTGATTTTCTGATCTATTCCAACCAAATGGCAAATAATGAACATGAAACCATTTTTGCAATGGCGAGGCAAGCAGGCAAAAGGAATGTGAATTTAATTCTGACACTCCTATGCAACTGAATCAAAATAATGAAACTTTTGATTCTCCTAGTCTCAGGACAAGTGTATCTTCTGCTTCTGACATTATAGCCTGTGATACATGGTTGTCATTGAAAGTTTTACTTTTGACTTGTTTTGTTGTTACAAAATGATACATACTTCTAAAATTTGGTAGACGTATTTCAATTTGGTGTTATAAATTGGCGTTGCTGTTATAAATTAAATATCACACCTTAAGGAGGCAACTTGGGCTATTCAAACACACACCCATGCAGCCAAAATGCTGTTCATTGTTAAAAAACAAATGAACAAAAAAGCATTGGTTCAAAAAGTTAGCTAATTTCTTACACCATTCCAAACCTGGGTATGAAAGTATAAAATGAAATGAAATGGCATGAAAAAGAAATCAATTTAATAGACATACTAAAAACACAGTTCTGGGCAACTGTGTGACCGGCTAGGTTTCAATCACCATCCTTGTGGGCATTTTTCCACCAAATTATTTAGTAACTATGTTCATTTGTTTTTCTTGTTTGTTTTTGCTAGAGACAGGATCTCACTATGTGGTTCAGGTAGGCCTTAAACTCACTAGGTAGCCCAGGCTGGCCTCAAACTCTGTGATCCTCTTGCCTCAGCCTCTTGAGTGCTAGGCTTCCAAGTGTGAGCCACCACATCTGGCTCAGCAATTATACTTAGTAATAACCGCCATTTACTGAGGATTTGTCATATGTTATGTGTTTATAACATAAAGTCTGGTGTTCATAATTCCTATGTAGGTAGCAATCAGTAGCCTCACACTGAGATGAAGAAGCAGATTTGGATGAAAAAAGTAGCCAGTGGGAAAAGGGAAACAAGATAAGAACTCAGGACTGCTGGACTCTATGTCAGGCCCACTGTCTCTCCCATCACATTCTAGGTGTTGAACTAGACAATGTTAGAGGAGCATCAAAAACAAATAAAGTAAACCATATTGTTGATGCCTCTGCTAGGGTTTTGTTTGTGCCTCTTCCCAATGTGCAAGTGTTCAGAGTGCTAACATTTCCCACTCTGTGCATTAGTACATGATCCTGTTTTGTTCTGGAGGTGTTATAGGGGCAGTCGGGTCAAGATGAGGTCACTAGGTTGGGGTCTAACCCATTATGACTGATATTTTTATGGAATCTGGACAAAGATAAGCACAGAGGGAAGATGCTATAGGACAAAGAAAAGTTTAAAGTGGTCATCTATCAGCCATGGAGAGCTCTCGATCATATCATTCATTCGAGTCCTGAGAAGGAACCAATCTTGGCAACTCCTGGAGCTTCACCTTCTAGTTTTTCTGACTGAAGCACTGAAGATCTACCACTTAAGCTACCCCGTTTATGCTACTTTGCTACAGCATCCCTGACAAATTAATTCGGTCAATAGCTGAGTTGATAGGATCAGACAATTATGTCAATGCCAGCATCACAAGACAGAATATAGAAAATGACAGAAGAAAGTATGAACATTATTTGATGGCAGAGGAGAGCATTAGTGGCTCGAGGAACGGGAATCAGGGCAATAGCCCTGTAGGGTTAATTTCCTATATCTGTAGGAATAAAATGACAACAATAGAAATAATAACAGAAATAACAATAATGGTAATAATGACACAAATTACAGGCATGTTTACTAAGTACTTAAAATGGGCTAGGCACTGTGCTAAATGCCCACAAGGATTATCTCATTTAATCCCTACAGCAATTCTGTGATGTGAATTCTATTATTATCCTTATGCTCCATTGGGTGCCTTGTTGGGTTGCACACTTGAGTATAAAGTGATATTTTTTTTTCTGTGTGTCAAGCAGCAGCAATGCAGAGCACATTGTTTCTACCAGACCAAGGTCATTTCCATTTCATAATGATAGTGCTCCTTCGAAAGTTTCTCCTATATTAGCCACAGACTAATTTGTCTCATTTTATGTGTGTACATGTGCCTATGTGTGACCCATTTTCCTTTTGGCGTTGGGCTGACAAGCCAGTGCTAATTAATTTTTCACAGTTGACCTGCCTTCCTTATAGCAGGGAGGATATGTAAAGATTCTTAGAAGAGAGCCACTTCCTTAGAGCTGGGTTTGCAGAGCATGAAGTCAAAATGATAAATACACGTTGACCAGAAAAGGCCAGACACAATGTGCACATACAGCCTGGAGTCTCAGTCTCTCTTTAAGAAGGTTCATGATTACGTGAGTACATACGCATATTACTTGCACTGTCCCTTAACCATTTCCATTGTCCTTACCTCCCTCCTTTCCCTCCAGAGCATACATGTTCCAGATCATCAAATGCATACTTGGCTGCAAATGGTCATTTAAAAATTTACCAACTGTGTTATAAAACAAACATATGGTCACGACAATAATAAAAACCTATTGTGCTGAAACTATCTTTCCAAACAAAAATGTAGAATTTATTGTCTCAAAGGTTGTGGTGTGTGAGAAACTTGAGTACATCTGCATTGTGATTTTTACCAACCTCATTCCACTGTTACATACCTCAAACAGGAGTCTCTCCATATAGTAATGTCTTGGATTCAGTCAAACCACTTCAAAGGGAACAAAACCAGGTACTTTGTGCTAGGGGTAGAAACACTGAGCATTTGTGGAAAGGATCTATAACTTGGAACCATGAATGGGCTTCAGGGGATCTGAAACTGTGTGTGGAACTTGTCATGTGTATGTTTTCTGGCATGAGCCGCTATCATTTTGAGCAGAATTACAAAGTATCCAGTGATCCACCAAAAATTAAAAAAAAACAAAAAACTTCTGGTTTGTATAGATAGCTGAGTGAAGTTTTTATAATTAGGTCAGCATTGAACATTTGAGAGATATATCTATATTTAAACTCATCTGTTATTTTTTACCGCATGTGATACGCAACTAGCCTATAATGTCTAAACCTCAGCATTCATTAGGGCTTTGGTTGAGACCAGGAAGGCTGTTTCCAATGCCCCAAAGTGAAGGGAGACTGTATGAATATGGTTTCTGTCCCTATATTGGTCCCATTGACATAACCCATCAGAATGTTCTAGAAGTATTCTAAGTTTCATTCCAAGGCTGCATCTGGAATTAGAATAAATATGTTGATGCTGGATACACATAGGGGATTGCTAAAATCCATATGAAAAAGACAGGACTAAAATCTCTGATTAAAAGACAAACTGTCCAGGAAAGAAAGACCTGGTAATGAAAAGATGAGTAGCAGGAGCCCCACACACTCATTTCCTTGTGACTCTGTATGTACAAGAGCTGTGCCTCATGTCTCTTTCTGTCTGAAGAAGGGGAGGAGCATAAAAGTTACAAACGCAAAAACAGCTGAATTCACTCAAAGACCTGATTGTTTCCTAAATGTATATGTGGCTCCCAAGTGAAAGCCTCTGCCAGATGGACCCCCACTGATGGCCTGTGGCTTTGTGTGTGTCACCCACTTATGTCTGTCTTCGAGCAGGGCAGCCCGTGCATGGAGACAGTAGGCCATGCGGGAACTGCTTCTGCATGTGTAATTAGTCACGGTGCACCTGTACCTAACTGCATTAACAATTAACACAATTACACACACAATTGTGGAATTGCCCCCACTATTTGAATAATTAGTGAGCTAACAACATGATTTGCAGGTGCAATTGAGCAATTATGTACAGTTTCAAAGTGGAATATGCATATTTAGAGGCTTGGATGAGGCCCATTACTAAATCTTATTCCAAATGGCCAAATTAATTTTATTATTAGAAGGAATGGTACTCAGCAAGAACTGTGTAATCCTGGAGCACTCCAGCATTAGGTACTGGGGAGTGGCTAATCTCATCAAAGTATTCAGTTCCAGAGTTGAACCAACACAGAAAGCCTTGCCAGAACACTGCTGGCATGGGCACTTCCCTCCTGGCTTCCTGTGTCTGGGGTCTGGGTGCCCTTCCCAGCCTTCTCTCACCTCTCATGGTACTGTTAAAAATGTGCTCACTCCCTCTCCCTGGAGTTCTTCCTAACGAAGCTCCTCTTGTACTCAGTCTAGGGTTCAGCAACCCAAGTTCAGTGTTCGGGGCTGAACGTAGACATCTTAGTTTCCTTTGATGGGAAAGAAAGCCAGGAAGGCAATGATTGGGAACTCTCCACAGTCAGCCCCAGTACAAGGGGCAAAGTCAGGAGAGACAGCACCAGTGGGAGTGACAGCAAGTCTGGTGCATCTGTGCACTTCTAGGAACAGAAATTCCTCAACCTACTTACTAAAAGGACACAAGTCTCCATTGGCTAAGTCACTGTCTTCTCTGTCACTGAAGAGAACACTTGCTCAAAGCTCAAGCTGAAGATGTGCACAGAGGCGATGCCATATGGACTGTAGGATATCAGGATTTTTGTCCCCTGACTACAGAAAGCTCAGGACGAAAGGAGAGAGATAATTAAGTGGGAACCAGACAGAGAGAGGCTGATGCTTCTATTCAGTTCAGAGGGCTAGAGATGGGCTTGGATGTAGCTCAGTGGTTCAGCATTTGCCTAACATGTACAAGGCATGGGTTTCACTTCCAGTACTATAAAATAACAAAACAAAACAAGGTGACAGTGGCTATTTCACCTGTAATCTCAGGGGCCCTTTCAGAAAACCATTCAGCCTCTGTTAAAAGTATCTCAGTGGCCACAGGTCTGCCCGAGAATTTTAGCTGCCTGGAGGAAAAGGATAGCTATGGTTCTAATAAGAATTACTGTAGACTCACCAAAGACCACGTTATGAAATTAACATCTTGAGATTATTATTACCTTTGAGGAAGAACTCCACCCATTTACTCTCTACTCTGGGACATGAGTGAAAAAGTTTTAAGAAGGGACAGGTGCAGCACTGCAGCCCAGGCCTCCTCTTTGGACTCCATTTTGACCACCGGTGACCACTGAGAGGGTCTGAGCAAGATTATGGTGCTGGGTGTTTTCTGAATGCCAACTGGCTTTTTGTTGCACCGTCGGGGCAATAACTTCATTCTTTTATCATTTAGCCAACAAAATCCAAGTAGTAAGACATAAAGATCAAAGACAGTAAATAACTTCTTTTTCTTTTTCAGTGTTACAAGCTCCCTACCACAGCACACCAGCAATGAAGGAGGAAACAAAGACTGCTCATCCGGGTTCCATTATTCTTATAAACATCAATCTCCTTTCCTTTTCTGTACTTTTGCTAATATTCAGATGCCAGAGCATGAACGCACATGAAAAGTAAGCTATGTAAACCTTTCTAATAAGACCCCAGAAAACTATTGTTTGGTAATGTTGTATTTTTCAGTCACCTTAGTGCCACGTTTTACCATTCAGTGGCATGAAAAATCACCTAGCTTGTTGAGATAGATTTTTGACCCACGTATAGCTATATTAAATGGCATAATTTAATGCAATCTAACTAAATTAGCACCAATTAGGCTAAATTAAAGGGCATGTCACTAATAAATTTTATGCTAAACATACTACTGATAACAAGCTAGCTAAATGCATAGTTAAATAAAATATTCTTTTTAGCTTAGCTTAACCCAAATAGTATCTAAAAGTCTTTAAAGTGAAATATACAAGGCAAAACGTTTACCTTCTCATAAGAAATGGGAAAATAACATCTTGGTCTATTAACAGGATTTTAATTTTATTTTATTTTAGTTTTATGTTTGCTGTTATGATTTCTTTACTATATTGTTAAAACATCCTCTCTCTTGGGGTTTCCTGACTTCTACATGAGAGAAGGAACACTGGATGATCTCCACATGTACTGTAGGGCAGAGATAAGGCGGAGTTTAATTCACTGTCACACAGAATACAAGCCTCGGTAATCAAAATACTTGAATTCCAGTCAGTCTCAGTTCTGCTATTTATTGGTCGGGTAATATTTATCACACACAAAAGAAAGAAAAAGCCCCGTTAAGATATGAACATGTCAAATCCTTGGAATCTGGAATCTGAACATTGAATTATAGGCTAAAAGAGTGAATATCATTTTGGGGTAAATGATGTGATTGAGACTCTTGAGAGCTTATCCTGGATGACCTGAGTGGGGCCAACAGCCACAGAGATTCTTATAAGAGACAAGCAAGGGAGTCTCAGGACAGACACACACAGCAGGGAAAAGACACACGGAGACAATGTTTTCCTGAAGAAGGAAGCAGAGACTGGAATGATGCCTCTATAAACCAAGGACTGTCAGAGCCCACAAAAATCTGGAGAAGGCAAGGCAAGATTCTCCTCAGAAACTTCCTATTGGCACCTTGATTTCATATTGGTAGCCTTGAAAACTATGAGAGAATACATTTCTGTTATTTTAAGGTACTTAGTTTGTGGTATTAATCAGGTTTCCACTGCTGTGACAAAATACCTAAGACAACTTATAAAGAGGAAAGGCACATTTTGGTGCACAGTTTCAAAGGTTTTGGTCCTTGATCACCTGGCCCCATTGCTTTCAGCCTATGTTGCCATAGTGCCTCCTGCAAAGAGTGTATGATAGAGGAAACCTATTCACCCCAGAGTGGCCAAGAAGTGAATGAGAGAGAGCAAGGGGCAGAATACCAAGACCTCATTTCAGGCCACGCCCCAGTGAACTCACTTCCTTCCATTAGGCCTTGCCTCTTAAAAGTTCAACCCCCAGCAGTGCTACATACTGGAGACCAAGAATTTACAGTATATCAACCTTTGGGGGACATTTAAATTTCAAATCATAGTATGGCAATTTGTAGCTGGGCATGGTGGCATGTATCTAATTTTGACAGTCTGGGAGGTTAGGTTAGGAACATTGCAATTTCAAGCCAAATCTGGGCAACCAAATGACTTAGCAAGACCCTGTTTCAAAGTTTTAAAAAAGAATAAAAAGGGCTGAACATGTGGCTCAGTATTAAGGCCTTGAGTTCATTCCCCAGTACTGCAAGGGAGGAAAAAATAAAACAGGTAACAGAGGCCCTTTCAGAGATCATTAAGTCTCTGGTAAAAGTGTCTCAGTGGCCACAGGTCTAGCTGTGGTCTAGCTGCCTGGAGGAAAATCAGTACAGTCTAAGATCTCACTTTCTTCAGCGGGAAAATGGAGCTAACCATGTTCATCTCAGTGGGAAAAAGTTTGAGAATCATAATGAAAAAGACTAATACATATAGAACTTTAAGATGAGTTATTAAAAAGTCAAAGTACACACCAGGACAGGGGTCCTCATTACTTCACCTTGTTCATTTCAACAGTTCTAATTTTATCAACTGTTTTTAGGTTTCAGAATAAAATATATATAATGTAGAATGTGTGGATAAAGCTTGCAAGAAGCTATGAAGAAAAAAAGAAAGACATTTCTTTCCTGGCCACCTAATCAATTTTGTAATAAATACACCCCCTGATATCAAACAGCACCTAAATAAGGAGGGGCACATGGTCTGGAGAGCTTTTCACTAAAGGCACATCCACATGCATGAATAATCATTCAAAATAAGGATGTCTTGATTGTGTATAATTACAATGAATCAACCAAGAGAGCTAAACTACATAATCAATAAAAATTACCCAGAAGGTTCCAGGCCAGTAAAGTCCACCTCATTTTTTTTTTTTGATCACTCAAAAGGCCACAAAAGTTCATTACATGATGAAACAGTCACTGATTTTTATTTTTCTGCCATTTGGCTGAAGAGCAAGCAGTAGTGGTGGGCAGCGCTCTGCAGAGAGCAGCTCGTCCTGATAGCCAGGAACTGCAGACCCGGCATGTTAGTTTGAGTCCAAAGAAACAAAATTGACTAAAGGCAAAATCAAGATATTTACAAAAATATAAATGAGAAGGAAAAGAGCATTCTGGGGACAATTGCACAGGTTGCTTTTAGGATTTTTTTTTTAAGTAGTGGTCATTAGTATTATAATAGCAAAAGTCACATTATTTGTATTTTGGAGGAAATATGGAAAAAAGCTGACAAATAAGGGAGGGATGTAGGCAAAAAATAGGCAAAGTGAGGAAGAGTAGAGAAAACTGCTGAAGTGCTTCTCTTCAAGCACAAGGATACTGTATGGATTACTAGAGTTTGTGCTTCTATACGGAGGACAAAGTACCGGTCTCATGCTAAGCAGGCATATAGACCAGACTTAAATTAATAGCTCTGGTGTGGATGGTAATGCTATGTGAGGTTCCCGGTTACTTTTCTTCTAAATAATTTTTCTTATTAGAATCTTTATTGGTACATTACATATACGCATCATGATTGCATCTAACTCTTTCACCATGTATCAAGCTAAAATCAAAGTGGATAAGAGACCTAAATAATTTTTCTAAACTGTTTATCTTCAATTGCCTGGGCTAGTCCATTATTAATTTTACATTTGGCTGATTTGATTCATTTTCCAAAAATCTCGTGAGGAACCAATAAATGAAAAGTTAGTTAAGGAATGACAGGAAATGTGCATCTTAATGTGCCATTTCTGGCTAGTATGTGTGGCAAATTGTACTTGTAGCAACTCAACATGTATAATTCTAATTCTTCATTTAGGGAAGCTCTCAAAAATGATGGTGTTCTCTCAGAAGCTCAAGAATAGAAGCCAAAGATTTAGCTCAGTGATGCTGCACCAGCCTGGCAAGCACAAGGTCCTGAGTTCAATCCTTTGCACAACAAAAATAAACAAACAAGCAAAAATAACAGCTCAAGAACGTCTATATGAGATAACTTACTGAAAGGGCATGGTCACACATCTCCCCAACTCTCACCCTTCTCAAAGTGAGCAACTTCTAGCTCTGTTTCCTGTGACGGCCCAGTGTGAAGACGTGAGCGATGTGCTGCAGAGGAAATGTACTTCCCAAATATCAGCTGTGACAGGGAACTAACTACTTTCTTTCTACTTTCTACCATATGAGTACACTACTTTAAGGACTCCTGAAGAAGAACTGGAAACAAATCTTTGGCAATTTTTTGTAACAGCAGCTTTACATCTCTATAACACACTCATCATGTACATTTGTCACCCTGATTAATTCTGTCCCCAAATTTGCATATTCCTCAGATGAATCTCATTTGTGACTCATAAAGGTACCCTCTTCACATACTTGTGAAATTGTCCTGGCCCTCAATTTGGTTATAAGAGGTAGTTAATAAGAGCTGGAAACAGCCTTCATTTGAGGGCTATTTTCTCTCATGAAGATCTGGGTGAGGGAACATAACACAATCAAATGCATATTCAGTATTACTTTCATAGGTACCATATCATTATATTTTGTAAAAAAAGAAAGAAAAATTACTTTCTTTTATAATAAGAAAGCCATGGTATTTGCTAAAATCTTAAGAAACACAAGTAACCAAAATGAGTACAAAATAATCTGTAGCTTCCCTTCCTAGATATTATTAATTGTAACACCATGATGTATTGTCTTCTAGTATATTTTTTTTACTCTACATGACCAGTTGCTTCTTGATCAACGTATGGTTATCATTATTCTTTGTCATAGTTTATATTTCACAGGGGTATGACTCTGTGAGGATGAAAAGTAAATAAGGAATATACTTTGTTAATCTAATCTTAGCTTAGTATCATTTATTTTTTTCACTACCATCCACTGTTGGGAAATGCACAATAAAGTTCATTACATGGATTTTATTTACAGCACAAAAGGATTACTTCTCAGAGAGATTTTTGGAATATTTTAAGTGAAAAATTAAAGTATGGGTTTAAAGAAATTTGAAAATGGTGTTTTATACAGCCAATGTTCAGCTCACAAAAAGATCATTTTACTATTCTTTCCTTTTGGATTCTAAATTTCAAATAACCAAGCTTCTTTCAGATGCTTCTATTATCCTTTTTTTGTGGCTACACACTGTGATGCATAAAGGATGAGAAATCAAAGTTGTCAGGCATGTGAGAATTTTTAATGTATCAAACATTGCCTTCTAAATACATTTCTATTTCATTTCAAAAACAAAATATGAGTGATTTTGGTCTAAAAAGTCAGTCTGGTTCATTAACCTATAACTGCACAAAAGCAAGAGTCAACTGCCTTGGCATGTCAGATGGGTGTTGAGATAATTACCCTGAAAAGAAGATGTAGGGCGCCCATAAAGCAGTGAAATGTGACCTACTAAATCAGGCTATAACCTATTCTGAGTCAAAAAGCATATTTGCGGGGCCAGCAGTCTCCTGCTCACACCTAGTCTTGCATGAATTCTGCAGGTGTCTTTTGCTAGAAAACTTTCAATCTGTCCTTTTATTTCAAATTGGAGTCCTGTCTTGCTACTTTCCCTACTCCCAGCTATCCGGCATGCATGTAGGCCCCTTACAGAACCAGTTTCCTACTTAAAATTATGCTTTTTGGAATCTATCAGCAAAACTGGACATAACAAGTAGCCAAGAACAGGCTGCACTAAATTTTCAGAGCTATTTGGATTCACTTTCCACTAAGTCCACTTTTAAATACTTTGTAACATTGATTTGCACAACTCCAAATGCAACATCTGTGGGCAGATGAGTCAACAGTCATATTGACTGCATATTACCTGTTGTGAGAAAAGACAAAATATTTACCACTTTCTTTACTTGGAGTATTGCCAATCACAACACAGAGGAGATGGTGGCAAGGAAAGTGGCAGCTACTTGGAGAATTAGGTAGTTTGGAGGATGTTTATCACCAGGCCGTTCAGTATGGAAACTGGAGACTATCTTCTTGCAATTACAGATGGTAAAGAGAATAAAACAGTTGTGAGAAGAAATGCAGTCTTTTTTCTGTTTGTGGAAAAGTGGCAGATCTTTCTAAATTGGATATTGTGCACTCTAAAGCTGGTGTCTATTCTCTTCAATGACACAAAGAAGGTTGTTAGTCCTGGGAATACTTAATCTTTGATAGAGTCTACAAACCACCTCCAAGTTTGAAGTACCACAGATGAACTCACAGAACTTAATAGAGAGTCCATTCATGGCTAAAGTATATGAGGGCAAAAGGATAAATGACAAGATCGTTAGGAAAAAGACATATCTCCATATCATTTCTTCAGTCTAGGGAAAATAAGGTACCACTTTCAGTTAGGAAGATCTTCAAAGCCACTTCCCAGGGGTCAACTGCAGGTTAAGCTTACAGGCAAGCCCTTCAAATGACTGGAATGCCAGGACTGGAACATTAACTCTGTTGTGCACAAACACATCCACAATGAAGTGCATTTGTACATTATTAAATTGTGCATAATGCCAGTGTGCAATTGAAAATTCATCCTAAACAAGTCAAGAAAGCCACTTATTTTAAACGTGTTCTATAATCCTCTTAAAGAAATGAGAGGACCCAGGGATTTAGCACAGTGATCCTGTATCTGCCTTGTAAGCGCGAGGTCCTGAATTCGATCCCGGGAAGTGCAAAAAAAGAAATCAGAGACTTTCTCCACTCAAACTCTTCAAATGTTCCATCAAAGACTTCCACAAGGCCTTCACAGACTACAGTGGCCCGGACAGTCCCTTCTATTTCCCAATAGATCCTGGGGCACCCTGTAACATCACTTGTGATGTGATTCAACTCCGTATGAATCTGTGCCTAATTGTCCATGTCTTGATTATATATTTTCTCTCCATTCATAGCACCTCCTGCTCTTGAGCACATAGCTACAGATCCACAACTGCAATTTCCCCTGATATTTCAAAGGGTAACTCAGATATTTCTCTGCTTCTGAAGCCTTTCCCAACAATACTTGCTAGAGGTAGCACTGCTCATGCCAGTTTCTATCTCCAGCTATGGTCTGTGCTGTGGCTATCATGGCACATGTATGAATTTCCTTCCATATCTGTAAGCCACATAAAGGCTGGTCAGGGGCAGTCATAGTGAAGTTTTTGGTCTCTGTCTCTCCCCATCACACACCACTCAGTGCAGCACAGTACTTGCAGATGCACGGAAATTGTATGCCAGCTGAGTGGATGATGAAGTCTGCGAAGTCTTTGAGTTGGCCCATGTAGATGTGTCAAGAACACAACATATCAAGAAGGCATTAATTCACCAGGAAAGTTCTGTCTGCAGAGCAGGGATAACGATGTGAGAGCCATGTTTAGATCTTTGCAAAATGTATTTCTTTAAGTATAACTTTTCATTTAGACAGCTGGAAATCTGGCGCCCCTACCTAGAAGAAAGCTCCAGATTTAGTGTCAAATCAATGTCAAGGGTCTGGGCTTGGAATCTGTTCAATTTATTTAGAATCCTAAGACTGGGGAGCATTATTTTCATATTAACCAGCAACTTTCGCTTTCTCTCCAAATGTTTAAAGTGTGTCTTCTGGGCATTCACTGAAGTTAAAGCTGCCAGACGGAAAAGGAAGTCAAGTCCAGGGCAGAAGGGCAGAATCAGGCTTCATCCTCTCCGGACTAAGAAAGGGTTCCATATTTCTGAGCTACCCAGCGACGCACTTATAAGAGCCTAAAGCCCAGTGCATTTTAAACTTGTTCAGCAGTTTATCAATAGGGAACAAAAATACATCCTTGTTGGTGCTGCCTGGTATCCTGTCACCTTAGTTTCTTCTGTAACAGGTTTGTATTCTTGCCATTTGTGAAAACCACCCACACTACACGCTTGTTGGCAGTCTTCATGCTGCTATAGCTGCCTCTTATCCAATGTATTCAAAACAGTGCCTTCAGATGGAGGTGCACCTTTGCTTTCCACAAAGCAAGCCAGACTGGAAATTCTTCTATAATAAGAGTTTTACAATAAAAAATTCAAATTTATTTACTGTGTAATGTGATTTTTAATCTGTGAAGTGTCTCTGCAGCAGGGTCCCCCTCTCTTCAACTGGAGGAGGTAAGAAGCCACGTAGTTTCTGGGTAGAGAGAGCTTATGGGCTCATTGCATTCGATGTGCGCACACTAAGGAGAGAGTTGCCAAGATCCAAAGCTTCTCTGAACCCCAAATATCCCATCTGGACATGGGAAAGAACATCCCATACTACAGATTTTTAGAGAAGGAAGTTAAATGAAAAAGTTAGGGTTACAAGTAAATAACATGGTGGCCAGACCTGATTCCTGATCTTGAACCTGCTGATGAAGCATTGTTAATGTACTCAGGGCGCAGGTGACACAGGCAGATGGGGAGAATCATAGACCACTTTGCTGTCAGTTGTGCAGCAAAAAATGTCTCCATAATTTTCTTCCACAGCAAAGACTTTTGGTGAAGCCCAAATGATGTCTTCTTCCCTTAACCTCTGCCCTGGAAGGCAATATTTCCTCCTGAATTCATTCTCAATGTGACATCATAGGAAAGCCTTCTCTGCAACTTAAGTCATCATTCTTTTTAAACTGAAAACTTTTATGTCATTGACTTATAAACACAAATATGTATATTTGCGTGTATTTCTATATATTTTTGGTCCATTTAAAAAGAATTCTCCCCTCAAATTCTCTGTAAAGCTGTCAGCAAGCACAGCATGAGTGGGATTCCTGGGAAGATGATGGAGCAACAAAAAATTAACCTCTGCAAGATTCAGAATTCAGACTCTGAAAAGTGCAGCAGCCTTACACCACTGAGGATTTGGAAGGATGGCTAAGGAAGTGCAAGCTGCACTTAATTATGGCCTTTTAATCTTAGGTCCTGTTTCTTGAGGAAAAGAAATAGATGTAGATGATCCGGACACATGTCCCAGATGCAGGATTCACACTCCGGTCCAGGAAGTATATGTAACTAAACCACTGCTGTATAAAGTGGCAGATGCTCTAGTAGTCATAGGAACAGAAGTAGTTGGAGAGCCCCTAATGGCTGGGAGTTGGGGTGGGACAAAGCAAAAGGCAGAAGGGAAACAGAACCACCTCCAGGGGAGGGACCAGTTTGTGCAGGTCTTGCACATGAATAAAAGTTCACTGGAGGGAATGAGAGAGGGGAAGCTGTAAAGTACTTCAAACAGAAAGAAATGCAGGGAAGATACATGTGCCCGAGGTCCACATCAGCCAGCCTCTCAGCACTAATATGTAAGAAGTGAGAGGACCCTTCAGGTCTCATTGCATTGGAGCCATATGCGCTAATCCTTTCTGGATAATAGGCATAGTTCTCCTGACCTGCTTCACCAGACACTGTAGAAAGAGAAGGAAAGGAAATAAAATTGACTTCAATGATATCTGTAAATGTAAAATGCTATATAACTGTGTAATATTGCTCATTTAAAAAGCATTAAATGTCCTTCACCTACATTATAAGCCGAGCTGTGGAAATAAAACTGTCTTATTTCATTAAGAACAACCAACTGAGTCGGCAAGGCCAGTAATCACCCTCCATCAAGATGGCTGTAATTTGTTGTCAGCCCTTTTACGTTCTTAGCAAATTAGTTTGTTCAGCATGTGATTGCAGGGGTAAGATGGGATCAGATGATCTAAAGTGTCTCTCTGCCTTAGAATTAAGCTTTAAATTGCTGCACCCCTTGAGAAGAGACTGTCCTACAACCTGCTATAGTTGGTGCAAGTCAGTTGGCTTATATGACTCAATTTCCCAATTGAAAATTTTCTTTTTGTAATTTTTATTATTTTTATTAGTACATATTTGTAGTAAATAATGATTATGGTTGCCAAGGGGAGTTGGAACACGCACCTAACACACCTTCCTTCTTTTTATGTACTGCCCACCTGCTCTCCCTGTCCCCTTCACAGTGCATCATTAGAGGTTTTCTTGTTACCTTCCTTAAGACAGGAACACTCCTAAGATGATTATACCAATGATAATTGTTTTATTACCATTATGCTGACTTCCATGATGCCATTTTCTAAAATGTTTTTATTTAAGACATAAAAGTTTCACTTTTACAATTATCTTTTCATCAGTGACAATCATTTAATTTACATAATCTAACCATATTAATAATGAAAATTATAGCTATGATTAATTATTTTTATTGGGGCATTAAGCATCCTGAATCTTATCATACTGCCTTTCTCTAACACTGTACTCTCATCTCCATTTCCAAAATTCATGCTAGCCACAGTTGTATGACCTGTATAATACAATCCCCTGAGAAATTTCATTCAGATGGTATTTCAAGTAGCATATAATTGTGGTCCTTAAAATCTACTACTAGTTACTGGCTCCTTCATCCCACGCGTTTAGACCAAAACTAATAAGCAAATCTAAAACTTAAACAAAAAATATGAAGGGCAAAGAGAGATACTGCCACACAGATTCAAGGGATAATCCACACTTTAGTATTTCTTTTGGCATTTCTAAGCTCTGGGAAATTTTAGAGAAAATTGAACCATGAATAAAAGTGACAATGATCAGGATTATGGAATTAGAATTGCCTCAGGTAGTATCATCCTAAATAATTCTTGACACATTAGAATCTTCTGTGCTTATCAAGATGTCCATAGGAAGAAACTCTACAAGTGCACTTAGCACTCTCTTGCCGGGTTAAAAATGGCCCTAGAAGCATTCAGTATCAGCCTAAACACAATTTGTAGGTGGTGTGCATCTAAAATATACTTTGTTTTACTCAGAGAAAGACATTTTCCTCACAGTCAAAAAATAAAGACACTTGCAATGAATTTCCATGGGTGTTTCTGGGTCCTTTGTTTTTGCCAGGAACCCAACAGAGACGGTATTAGAGTTTCACAGTCCACAACAATGTACATCAGTACAAAACATGATGAATTTGATGGGAGAGAATGAAATTACTCCTAAGATCCCTTGGAGATTCAAGTAACCAGAACCACTGCTGCTGATAAAGTGATTCGATACTTCACCTTCAAAATGGAACAGGGAACAAGAAGAAAGAAAATACAAAAAGAGTAACAGGACAAGAGATCAGCAAACACAAGGCCTACAGAGTGGTGAAGCTCCTCCTATTACTTAATGACTTCTGCAGTTCCCTTAGAAGACCCAGGACGTTGGTCAAGACCTTAGTTTGTTACTCTCAGTTATCAAGATCTCTGGAAATGACACCAAGTAGGAGAGACTGATTCTAGTAATGAATTCAGGAACAAATATTTCAAGAGAATTTGTCAATGGGAATCAAGTATTTCCTTCAAACACAATCATTCAATAGCAAATTTGAACTCCAAGGTGCAATAACTGGGCTGTATCCCAAAGCCTTCTGACATCTGCATTTCTGAAATCATCACACACACGCTCTTTGTATATGCCAATGCAACGACTGGATCTCATATTTTTATAAGACATGTGTGTAGTAATACACATGCCAAGAGACTCTGCAGAAGGAAATGAATGGCAGATTTTTAAGAATAAGTTCAGATTCTTAAAAAAAAAAAAAACAAAAAACAAAACAAAGCTGACAGCATTACAATAAGTCATTAACAAAAGAAATTAATGTCATTCCTACCACTAGCATTGTACTGTATTCCTACACTCATTCACTGTTCTGATCTTGAACAAACAGGCAAACAAATTTATATGTCCACAGTTTAATTATTTAAACAACTTACTTTATGGCAAAACTCAGAATTCATCAAAACTGGCATCTTTTAATGCTAATTCTAATTAGAACAAACATTGCATTTTGTATGCTTTCCAATTATACATGAGAAAAGTCAGCATAAGTGTCCTCTCTTATCATAATTATCTGTTTGTAATTTCAATTTTGGCTATGACTTTGCACTGGATGATGTAAATGTAACTGTTCCTGTCAGATGGAGATTAATTTAATTTAAGCCCTCTTTGTTCTAATTATATATTCTATTTCTGCTCATTATGCAAGTTTCTTTCCAAGCCACATCTGTATTTTATCACAACAATGGAGAATTTCTTGGGTATTTAAAAGGCAACCACAAGAGTTCTCTTTTGGCATCGTTATGACAATTTTCATTAAGCCTGTGCCAAAGGATTTAATATTTCAGCTGACTAATCTACAGATTAATGCAATCATTATTTGAATTTTAGAGCATGAACTTCTCTAAAATGAAGTCTCTAAAAGTTATTGCTCTAATTACTCCCTCTGCTCCTAGAAAAACATTATCATTGTTACTGTATTCCCCGAGCAAATTCTCTTATTGGGTGACACCTCTCATGCTCCTCTTTCAATTGGCACCACTATACAGACAGTGCTAAAAGTCAAAAGTCAATCAGCTTACAACTAAACATGTCTTTCTGGAGCTCCAGAATTTGAGTGTCTTGTATTCCTGCTCAATCTCCCTACTTACTTTCCTAACTTATTATTTTGTAAAAGCAATCAGGTGGAAAGATGTACAAAATAATATATTAACCATGTTAGAATCTTCTCTGACTCATTTCAAGTAAAAAGTGCTGGGGATATAACATCATAAATAAGTACTAATTCCAGGACCCAGTGCTGAAAACCAATCTGAAGTTTAACATTTGATTAACATTCTATACATACCACAGAGATTAAGATTTCTGAATGGGCTCCTGCACATGCCACAACAGCCCAGCAGGCACAATATGCAATTCAATTTAGCGAACATTTTATGAGTGTCCAACACATTGTCAAGCTCTAGAGAACTGTTTATTAGATGGCCAAGTCTATGTACATTTAGCCAATGAAATGTTCTGAAGGTAATAATAATAATAATAATAATAATAATAATAATAATACTTAAGCCCATGCTTGTTCTTTTGAGAATAGTCATGATACTTTTATTTTTTAATATAGAGTAACTCAACAAAGCACACATGGAGTTCAAGAACTTACTTACCAGAAAAAGCCATATCAGCCTGAGCTGTGAAGGTCAATGACCTCATGCTAACATGCACTGCTATTTTGTATTTTACATGTTCAGACCCGCTCTTATGCAAAATAGATGTAAGGTAGCTTGTAGAAATAAACAAAACATAACAATACCAGAAATGAGCTGGGGATTTGGCTCAGTGAATCTGGCACCTGCCTTGCAAGTGCAAGGGTCAGGGTTGGATCCCCTGTAACCACATACAACAATACTGGGTGTGGAGACTCACACTCCCCAGCAATCAGTATCACATACCACAGTGCTGGGTGTGGTGGCTCACGCCTATAATCCCAGCACTTGTGACAGTGTTCTTGCTTTGTAGTTCAGCCTCCTCCAGAACTCAGTCTTGGAAACAACCCAAATGTCCATCAATTGTAGACTGGATAAAGAAGATGTGGCTCTTTCATAGAATGGAGTACTATTCTGCCATTAAAAATGATAAGATGCAGTCATCCATACTCAAATGGATGCACCTTCAAGATATCCTCATCAGTGAAATAAATACATCACAGATGTGTAAATATTGCATCTTTTCTCTGGTATAAGAAAATGAAGCTGTAAATGAGTTGTAGTATATATAGTTGATATTGTGAAATAGAAAATATTTAAAAGGAAAGAGGATGTAGGGGTAAATAACGAGGGGAAAAAGAATGTGAAAGTAATAAAGAGAAAAGGAAGCAAAGCTTATGTCTATAGGGGGTGGGTGGCAGGGAGGAGGGAAAGGGGTAAAATGAGAATAAAGTCATGTCATATTCTGGTACAAATTTTCAGTGTTGAATGCGATGATGCTGTGTATCCATAATATACCAATAAAATTTAAATTAAAAAACCCCCACAAAAACAGAAATGGAAGAAATGAGGATGGAAGATCAGGTCAAGATGAAGTATCTCAAATGCTTTTTTTCAAAATCTGAATACTGCATACAAGTCCCAAAGAGGATGCTTGATTTCCCAATGTTCAGGAAAAAGAGGAGCAGTGAGCACTTAGGAGACACAAAGAAAGAGAGCCCGTGTCCTCAGAGCGAGATCTGAGGGAACCTGGTCTTCCAGGTCTTCACTGCAGCTGGCCATGTCACAAACTAGGTCTCATCTAAACAGCACTGTGGCAGGACAGGGAACAGAGTGAGACTGATTACTGGGAGAGAGAGGCTCTTGGACTAACAGTCTAAACTTGCAGAGAATCATCACTGCCTGTTTTCTTAGTCCTACATTAATTCAGTCAGTCTTTTTCACAGATCCCCAGACATAGACAGGATCTGCCATAGAGCAGATCTGCTAAGTGATGAGGCGATCGCAACCGAGGAGGTGTGCGCTTTATTTCCTGAGGATGGGGACTGTGAGCGCTGTGTTCACTGCCCTATCAAGAGCACTCATCGGCATGCCTGGCAGAGAGATGGGGTTCTCATAAATGTTAGGTAACTAATTAATCGAATGAGTTCGCAGCCCAAACAACTAAACTATCACAGGAAATTGACCCAATGTCAGTGCTTGAACTGACCAAGAAATGGAAATGGCGGGGATTCTGTATACTTTCAATTGGGAAGAAATGGAGCAGAACTTGATTTTTTTTTTATTCTACTTGAAAAGACAGTTGAGTGATATACCACTGCAATCGACCCCATCTGAAGAAATAATTGTGTGTTTTGTAGTCATGCCCACCAGCTATACACACAAAACTGTGCTATCTGTACAAAGATTTTGTTCTGAAATTATTGTCTAAAGAATATCAAAGAATAATTTGAGATGAAAAACATAACTAAAAATTAATGTCAACTATTGTCTGAACTACAGGAACCCACATTTTCCACCTAGCACCTGAAGTTCATTCTACAAAGAAGGAAACTGAGGCAAGAGCACATAGGAGTAATATTCTGAAGTGGAAGGCTTGCTTTTCTGCACATACTCATCCTCAGGCCACATAGATAGATGAGGTAGCACTAAAAGAGTCCATTGTACAAAAGGAGGCTGCAAATCGTCTACTGTCAAATGGAGGGGCTTATGTTCCAGAATTGCAAAACTGGCCTGGAATATCAGCTAGTAAAAGAATATTTTAAAATCCTACCTTTTATATATTCTGCAGTAACAACTTCATATTTTAATAAAACCTACATATACTATTTACTATATTAACAAACTCTCCAACAGTTCTTCATATAAGGCCCTCTGAAAAGGCTGTAACAGTTCGAGTAGATGAAAGATACAAACCCTAGGCATGCACTTCTCCATTTTAGAGTATTTTACTCTTTTACACATGAAAACTTTCCAATTTCATTTTAGTGACTTCGCTTCTTCTCAGTAATGCTAACAGCATGCACCACCATTGTCTCATAGCCCACTGAATCAGTCCAGTTGTGAGCATTCACTTTTGAAAAAAGCCCCTTTCTCTGGAGATATTTGACAATGCCTGAAGGCCATCTATTTTCTGAGGCATCACTGAGAGACACTTCTGGAAACTGGAGGAAATTTTTGTGAATTCTGTCAGAAGACAAGGAAGAAAGGTTACATCTTTTACCTATCCCCTGCATTGCTTTCTATAGTCAAGTAGTACAAGCAGGAATCACAGCTCTTTGAATGGAAGCCCATAGAAAATCCTTCTCTGGCTTTTCAGGCATTGCTTTTCAATGTTGCTTTGCAGATTTCAAGAGGTGTGTCATTGTTCCCATGCTAAATCCTGTCTAGGATGGGTTTGTAACTTGGCTATTAAACCTAGCAAACTGAATCTTAGCTTGAGAGCAAATTATTTCTCCAAACTGGTGAAAATTTCAACTATGGCACCCTGGAGCAAAGAAAATAACAAATGGCTAGTTTCAACATTTTTATTTTGTCTTTAAATGATTATTCTTATGCAAAGAGTAAAATGTCTTAGGAGGCAGATAAGACTTTTATAAAAATGAGGACGTTGGTTTAAAGGTTAGTTTCTCTCTTTGCAAAGCAAAAGTGTCAAGAAAACTTGTTCAGTAAATATTAGGAGCATTGTAATTGTCATTTGTCTGTTACTTCCCAGTTTCTTTCTTTCTTTTT
>PVIR01010781.1:0-12651 GCA_004026965.1 Petromus typicus | reverse complement strand
GATTGCTGCTGGGGTGAGTCTCCATGCCCAGTATTGTATGTAGTTACCGGGGATCGAACCCAGGTCCTTGAGCTTGCAAGACAGGCGCCAGAACCACTGAGCTAACTCCCCGGCCCCCAGTTTCTTTCATATTGAGGCTAAATCGATGAAGTTGCTGCATTTCCTTGGTGGGATCACGACTTCTCATCCAGGCTGAGTGTGGCTTGGGTTTCTTCTACACAGACAAAGCATTCTCACAGTCACAGTGTGCAGAGGAAGTCATGGGGCTCAATGTTCCTGAAGGTATTTGACTCTTTTTATGATGGGCATAGAGAGCATCAGAAGCATTTCCATTAATAAAACTTTCCCTAAGAAAACATAAGAATTATTCCATCCTCACAATACAGCGAAAAAATGTCTGTACCTCCTAATTCTCCTACTGTGATTTGTAATCAACATTCCGTTCTCACAGTGTACTATGCGACTATAATCATGTTAGCTAAAGGAACTATGTCACAAAATGTTACTTTCTGAAGCAATATGCTTTTCTGAATACACTGTGCCCTTATTATCATGTTACATTCATACCTTCCAATCTCAGAAACAGTCCTTGAACTTGTTTCATGATATTCTTTTTGGGGAAACAAACCCCTTATTCTTTCTGAATTTGATTTGAATGTGTTAAGTGTTTTTGTAGTTTAAAAAGAATCGTACATGACTTGTATTCATAATGTACCAATAAAGATTTAAATTAAGAAAAAAGAATCATACATTCCTCAGAACTCATAACGCCATTCAAATAACTAAGTACAGTACCAAAACATTCTCAAAGCTTCAGAAGTAGAAGGTTTATGATTTATAAATTTGTGAAGGCTCATGTGAACTCCAGACCCAATATGTGCTTTTTCTACCATTTAAGTCCCACATTCAGGTGACACAAATCAAAATATAATCATCACATTGCCCTGGTGTCCCAGAACTTTCTAGTTTACTGTGGAAAGTGTGGGGCTGTGAGTCTTTACACACTCTTTCCCTGGCAGCAAGGACTGCAGCTTTATTGCCTGGGTCTGTGTTTCCAGAAGTAAGAACAGAATGAGAAACTATGATTCCATTTTGGAGAGACACTGCTCCCATCAAAGCTTCCAGAAGTGCAAAAATAAAATGAAATTAAATAAAATTAAATCAAGTCAGATTAAATTAAATTGAAAAGTCTCTCGTTTCACAACATCTCTGGGTGCTGCAGCAATAGCTGATACAAGGGTAAAGAAAAATATTCTTTAAGAGACACTTCAAAATGACATATTTAAACTTTCAAAAATAACAAAACTTCAGATGTGAAGGTACTTAATGCTCTCAAGGAAGGGAACTCACACGAGCACTCTCATCCTGCTGGGTTTTGGGATAAAGGCACAGCTTTTCTTGAGGACAGTTGGGAAACACATAACATTCTTTCTCTTTTTCTTTTCTTTTTTTAAACTATCAGGAATCAAAATCTGGACCTTGTGCTTGTGAAGCAAGTGCGGGTCCACTGGGCTGAACTCCCAATGTGTACTAATACACTTAAAAATGTTTAGTCTCTTTGATTCAATAATTCTACTTTTAGAATTTTACCTAAGGGAGGAGAAAAACCAGGCATATTTGAAATGATTCATGCAAAAATGCCACTCATTGGAGTTCTACTTACAAGCTCAATGAATGGAAACAGTCTAAATGTTCAACATAGGGAAATAGTTAAATCAAATATAATAGAATCATGTTCCATAATGTTATAAAATACAGTTTAAAAATTAAAAATGAGTGAGAATGCTCAAAAGAGCATGACAGAAAATAGGATCCAGAGTATGATTTTAGTTTGGGCAAGTAAATAACCAGACAGAGAAATGATTTCACTGAAATACACATAAGAGTTACTGTTGGTGGTGAGATTATGGGTAGTTTTCATTCTACTCTCTATTTGCCTGCAACTTCTTAATTTTCTAAATCAATTACTATTACTTTTACTAAGTAAAAGTGTCTGCTAAAGGATTACCTCAAAGACCAATAATCAAAATTACAAAACAGCCACTCACTATTTGAGGAATCTGTCTGTGTCTTAAGAATCATGCTTCTTCAAAGAAGCTGACATTTAGATCGAGGGAAATTACTCCTTGAAAATACACAAACTAACAGTAGGCCTCAGAAAACTTGTCCTGTACAGTATTCTCAAGAGGCTCCAAATCTGCTTCTTTGTGTTCTAGCTCTATGCATGTGGCCCTTTGTTCAATTATGGTACATTGGGGTCAACCAGATGGCTCAGCGTGAGCTTCCACCATACACAGATCATGCTGCATAGCATAAATATGTGTTTTTATATAATAGCAGCCTAGAAGTAAAATGCCTCTCCCAGGCAGTTACCAGTGTCACCTGACCTCATCTAAGCACATGAATCTGCTCAGAATGAGCTCTGTAGTATCACTTAGGACAGTGAATGCTTTGACAGATCTGGTTATGATCACAGGCTTGCTTTCAGATATCACTGGTTCCGATTGCAGCTTATGAACTATGGACATGGATGAGAGTTAAAATTTTCAAACACGTGTAATAATAAAAGGCATAAGTGAGGGGGAGGAATTAGTTTGCAATAATTTTTATTTTTTAATAATTTTTTAAGTTTTACTGAGTCAACTGCTGTGTTTAGTATGAGTGAAATGTAAAATTTGGGATCAGAAGTCATTTAAAAAGAACACGTGTGCCCCTCCTCAGTGACTTTGCAAGTAGCCCTTGCTGGTTAAAAAAATAAATCTCAGCTAGGATTTTTAAAAATGCTTCCTTTTGATGGTAATAAAAAAAATAGAAACAAAGCTTATGTATATAGGGTTGTAGGGTGGGTAGTGGTACAAATTGTCAGTGTTGAGTGTGATCATGATACGTATATAAAACGTACCTATTTCACACTAAAACAAAATGCTTCCTATTTTAAATACTAGTTACTCTGGGGAGCAACTACTGAGAGCCAACTATTGTGCTAGGAATATGGATGAATAATCTCTATTATTTTATATATATGCAGAGTCCACAAAATTGCATACACACTTCAAGAAAAAAATTTGTATAGATGTTTTTTAATATTCAATTTATTAAACTGTCATGAGATTAATACAAGTTACCTTTGGACTCTACAATTACAGAAAGTACTCAGAGTGGTGTCCATTAGCTTGCAGACATTGTCTTTTCCTGAAGTGTGCATGCAATTTTTGGTGGAGTCTCTCTATCCCTCTCTCTCCCTCTTTGAGAGAGAGATATACAGATATATAGAGATATAGATAGATATAGATATCCACATATACATATATGCAACATGTATACATATATTTCTAAAATATACATGTATTTCTAATGTATATATATTTCCAACATATATACACACACATATGCATGCATTTTTTTTTTGTATCAGGGATTGAACTCAGGTCCTCGTGCTCGCCAGGTAGGTGTGGCTAAACTTTGCTACATCCCCAGTCCATATATATATGTAAACATATATGGTGTTTTAAAATTCATATGTCTATGTGTATGTTTGTGTGTACGTGGTGTGTATGTTCTAGAAGGAGGATGGAAGGAGGGAGTGAATGAAGAGAGAGAGGGAGAGGAGTAGAGAAAATCAGAGAAACACAGAGACAGAGACAGAGACAAAGGTATTAGTACAAAAAAGTAAATAAAGTGCACTGGATATGGTGGCACAAATCTATAATCCCAGCACTCTGGGAGGCTGAGGGCGGCGGACTTCAATTTCAAGACGAGCCTTGGCAATTTAGCAACATAGGGAGATGCAGTCTCAAAATAGCAATGAAAAAACAGACTGGAGATATATCTGAGTATGAAGGATATAGATTCAATCCCCATCTTGGAAATAAATGATGAGGAAATATATAAATGAATGAAGTGAATGAGCATATCTATGTAGTAATAAAACTTTATTTACAATAATAGTCACCAGTACTACATAAATCTCTGCTCTACATCAAGTGAAACTTTAAAGTAATACTTGCCACAAACAGAAAAGTATACCCTGAGGCAGGCTTGTTATACAGTACAAAATTTCCTAAATATATCAGAATAAAATTAAATTGGCTCTGATTTTAAAATTCAACTTGTTTATCTTATTTTCTTCCTTTAAGGATGTCTTCAGGCTCTTTCTTTGGACCCCAAGTGCTCATGTCACTTGTTTGGTTGCCCCTCTGCATCTCAGAATTTCCATACTGACCAGAGGTGAACGAGTCCAATGTAGTGATGTTCACAGATGTCAATCACTTATTACATTTATGTGTCTCAGCTTCATGGATGCTGAATGTAACAAACAACTCCCGAGCATGTGCACTGTGCTGAAACTGCTACCTGAACACTACAACTATTCAGTGGGTGTCATCAAAATCCAGTCATCCTGGTAATGAGGAAGCTTTCAGTGCAATTTGGTCATTATGATTGGACAGATCTCTGTACTATTCAGACATGGTAAATGAACATTCAGATTTATAAATATCGAGATACCAGAGAAAAATAACTCAATTATTGAGTTGTCTTCTTATTGCCAGTAAACACATTGATTCTTTGCACATAATAGAAGAAATGTTCATATCCCCAAAGTATAAAATGCAGGCTTCTTATACTTTATCAGTTAATGTCTCATCTGACATCATTGCAGATCCAGGTACATACCATTTACCAGGGTAAATGTGCTAATTGTGATTACCTTTTGTGAACTGGCCAGCTCCAGCTTCTACTAAGAGAGCTCTGTTCAAGTGGAAGTGCCCACACAGCACAGCTAAGCTTTGTGCTAAGCACTTTGCATGGCTTGTTCCTTGTGATCTTAACTAATCTTTGATCATTATCCCCATTTTTTCAGAAAATGAAAATGAGACGGGGCAGTTAAATATCTGCCCCACAACTAGAATGAAACATCTCCTGGATATAAATGCCAGCGGTTACAGTCTGCATTCTATTATTTTCTAATCACCTATTCTATGCTGCTCCTTAATAATAGAATCTCTCTGTCTCTCTGTCTCTGTCTCTGCCTCTGTCTCTTTCTCTCCTCCAGTCAAACCTATAAATAGTCATTAATTGTAAAACTAAAACGAGCCAGTGTTTCAGCCCAGGCTATTCTGTTTCCCTGATTTTCCTTGAAAGAGAAAAGGAATCTGATGACTAACAGCATCTTTATTTCAGAGAAATATGTGGGTATTGAAGGGAAATGCCTCATATGATGGGTTGGTAGACAGGAGCAAATCAAATAAATAGATTGACATTGGATATTATGCTGCATGATAATTTTAATGATAGTTTACTAGAGAATTCTTTATATTTCTCTTGCCTGAAGAGTACGACGCTGTCACTGTAGTACTGTGATCTCATTTCAGAGTATCTGGTCATGGGCACCGACCTCTTTTTTTCCTGTGGATTATGGTCCATAGAAGCAAACATCTAATGACATGTGATTGCAACTTACTGCAGAATCTGTCACCCCTGCATCAGTTTGTGATTAGTGTAACCTGAACAGGGACCACTCTGCTATTCTGTTGAGAAGAAAATGCAACATGATTCAAAGCAAAGAGGTCAGACCTAAAGCTCTGATTAAGGAAAATTGGAAAAAACGGAAACGTTTTTCTGTAACTGAATCTCATAATTAAGCACAGACAAAGCAATGAACTATCTCAGTGTCACAGTGACTTGAAAACAAAAGTGACAAAAGCGGTTTCAGTCATGATCAAGATAGGGCTACATATACAATACGGGAAGAATTGATTAACAAGAGGGTTTGTAGTTAGAATGCTTGCAAAATGATAACCTGATGCCAAGACAGAAAGCAAGCAGGAAGTTTCAAATATTAATCTATCTCTTTAACTCTTAAATTCACTATGACAATTACAAAACATAATCAGCACTACAACCCAACACGAAAAGCATCATCTATGAGATCATGAACTCAATCAGCATGTTCAGTCTTCATCCAAATCAAAGTCCAAAAAATAAGGAAAAGCCCTGCTGTGTATTCCATTGGAGTTTTTCTTATTTCCCTTAGCATCCTAACAGATTATGAGTTTTGGAGGACAGGAATGGTGTACATTATTACTGTTCTTCCACAGCACATATGAACTGAGCAGGAAAGAAGATCAGGAACTCTAATCATAAGAAGTCACCATTTCGGGGGTTACTTAAAACATCCCCTTTCAACAATGGCAAAGTTTTCCTTTAATGATGTGTAATCAACACTCTAAGAGCCAAATGTTTTAAATAGCAGGGCTCTCTCCTGCTTTTGGGTGCAGGCAATGAGGATGCAGGCACCATGGGAAGAAGAGGTGAGAGGTGACTCATTCCATCACTTGGAATAAAGAAGGATCAGTGTGTTTGGAGCCACAGAAAATGCTGATGCAAAGTCCTAGGATCCTTCCATCAAAGAAATCTCTCTTCCCTTTTTTATACCTTCATTCACAGTGTTCATCATTGTGATGTCTGATGTCTTTCAAAGATAATCCCAATTCTGATTTCTTTAAGGGGGTTTTGTTTTAGCTGTTTTAGAACAAGATAGAAAACTAAACAAAAACAAACAAACAAAAAAACAAGAAAAGTCCTTGAATTTATAATAGGAAATCCCTTGTGAGGCTTCCAGATTTGTAGACTCTATAACCATTTCTGAAGAATGGGTCTGCACGTGAGTGCATATTTGAGGTAGGAAGCATATTCTGGAGGTCTGTTTTTGTTGTTGTTGTTTTGTTGTTGTTGTTGTTGTTGTTTTGTTTTTTGAGACAGGGTCTCCTTTGTAGTTCAGGCTGGCCCTGAGTTTAGCCTTGAATTTGCATCAATCCTCTTGCCTCTGCCTCCCAAGTGCTGGGATTACAGGCGTGAGCCACCACACCTGGCACTGTGGTATGTGGTTCTGATTGCTGGTAGGTGTGAGTCTCCACACCCAGCATTGTTGTATGTGGTTACCAGATCGAACCTTAGGCTCTTGCACTTGCAAGACAGGTGCTGGACCCACTGAGTTAAATCCCCACCCCTGGAGGTCTTTTTTACATGGAATATTTAGTAACAGAAAAAGAACGTTATCAGCTCCTGTTTTCCATCAAAGTACTTTAAAGGTGTGTGAAAATGCAAATCAACTTTCCAGTGCTTGTTAGAGTTCTAAGAAATTAAGCGGAGTTACTAGGCAATTAAATGTTGAATTCATGCTTATTAGAGCTAGTTTATTGAGTTAATGGAAATAAGTGTTAGGTATTATGATTGCTTATATGTGTTATATATTATGTATAATATAACAGGGTTGATTATATAATGGATGTTTGTTGTATGTAAGTAGTCTTTTAATAGAACTGGGAACATAGATTTACTTGATTACATGATTTTACAGGCTTACAGATGTAATTTCTTGTTTCCTAGTCTATCCTTGGCCGTAGCTGTGATTTATTGGTTGGGAAGACCTTGATTAAAACAATCCTTTCTTATTACATTCTTCCTTCATATACCAAAACAAGACCTTGATTCAGTGTAAAGTGATCATGGGATATGTATTATGCACATACGTACAATACTAGCCAGACATATGTAATAAGACAGAAAGTCCATGACCTAGGAGTGGGGGGACTGCTTGGGGGGATGTAAGCAATACACCTGTTAGTGCCTTAAATGGAATGTGGAGCTGAATTAGGGGAAGAGAGACTCCACGTCTTATTATGTTCTTTTAGGGACCTATGGCAAACTTTTAAGTTCAGGACATTGGTCAGAAACCCAGAAACCATTTATTCTATCACAATTGACAATGGCAAGCTGCCAATCTATCATATATAAAATGCAGGATGCACATTAGAGCTACAAAAGATCAAAACAAACATAACACTATCTGTCCTCAATGTGTGTGTATGTATGTATGTGTGCGTGTGTGTGCACTTGCATATGCATATGTGTGTGCTCACACACACACACACACACACACAAGCTTGGGTTTCAGTATCTCAGAATTGTTATTTTAGTGTGTTTGGTACAGATAGATCTTACTAATTTATGATAAGATACTTTATCTATGAGAAAAGAAAAGTGAGTCACTCTGTAATGTGTGTATATATATATATATATATATATATATATATATATATATATCAAGCCACTGCATGAAAAATGTATCAGAATAAGTTTAATGAGATAAGTAAACATACGCCAAAACCTGTAAGACCAGATGTATATGTTGTGGAATCAGCTGAGCCATATTATCAGGAGATTGTCCAATAAGTCTGTTTATGCTATTGCTTCAAAAGTTTCCTCCAGTGATATATAATGGCACTTAAAATTTACTCCACAGTATATAATTATCTCAGCAAATACACAAACTTAAAAATAGCTGCAGAGTATCATAGCAGTTACAATTCACAGATTCTTCTGAAGAATTTAAACTAGTATTACCAACACCCAGTGGCAGCTATTTTTGTAAAACAAGAAATAAAGAACATCCTTCATGGCTTCCAGAAAAAGAAAAATAAACCAGATTATACATACTATAAAAATGAGGAGTTGAGTGATTCTAGTATGGTTTCATTTCACTTAATCCTATTTCCTCCCCCACAGACAAACAACTATATCATCACATCCCTACGGTCTTAGAGCTTAAAAAGAAGTGAGCCTTCCAAATGGCTGCTCCAGCTCTCCCTACCTTGGCCTCTGCGTGCTTCGTGCACAGAGGGATGGGGTGTCCAGAACAAGGCGGAGGGAATGCTGCAGGGGGATGGTGAGGAAAGATTGGATTTTAATATTGTTAAATGTTCAGTTTGAAGTCATGTAGTTGATGCCTAAAATTCCTCTGCTCAGTGAAAAAACCGTTCAGAAATTCCTGGCAGGATGTCAAACACTGCATTTAAGGAGACAATTAAAATAGTATAATGCAAAAGCTATAATTAGAAACATATATGTTCTATTTTTCTTCCATGAAGTTAAAAAAAAAAAACCATGAATTTGTGCCAATATTCGTGAGGGTCCTCACCAGATAATGCTGCTTTTTTGAGGAGACAGTATTAGTTGCCACAAAGGTTAAATTTTAAAAACAGCCAATGCCCTGAAAAGGATATGTTTTTACATTACTACTTAGATTTTTCACAGAGCATAATTAAATCAGGGACATGCTGTGGCTAGTTCAATACTAATGTGACCATGACATTTTCTTATTCAAAATCCAATTTTTTAAATTGAAATGCTACTCAAGAATAATGCAAAATATGCGAACTCCGTAGTTAGATTATTAATGAGTTGTTTGGTTCCCCAGTGGTTTGACTAAATTGTCCCTTCTCCTTCCTTTCTCTCCCTCTCTTCTTTCTTTCAGTAAACATGAAGAGAGCTCATCCTGGGTTCAAGATATCCAGCTGAGTGCTGGCCACACAGAAGAAAGAAAAATCTTTGCAGTGGATTAAAGACAGGAATGACAAAGTCCATGGAATACCTTGTGTGCTCTGTGGTCAGAGGTAGAGGTAGGGTATCAGCTGAGAAAAGCAGGATGGTATTCCTGAGAGTGGGAGTAGCTTATGAGCTATGGTCTGAATGTGTCTCTCTGAAACGCATATGTTGAACTCCACACAACAAAGGTGAAGGTATTAGTAAGTGGGGCCTTTGGGAGGTAATTAGGCCAGGAGAGCAGAAACACTGTAAATAGGATTAGTGTCCTCATAAAAGAGGCCCCAGAGAGCAGCCTTGCCCCTTCCATCATGTGAGGACACAGTGAGAAGGTGCCGTCCATAAACCAGAAAATGAGCCCTCACCAGATGTCAATCTGCCAGCACCTTCATCTTGGACTTCCCCACCCCAGAGCATGAGCAGTGAGTGTTGTCGCTCACAAGCCACACTCCACAGTGTTTTGTTAGAGCAGTTCCCAAGACAGCATGTGGAGAATAACAAAGAGATCACATCAGAGAAAGCAGTCAGCCAGACTAACTGGACAGACTTGGAGGGGCCTAATTAAGAAGTGTGAAGGCTGTCAATACCACCATTTTTTACTGCCTGATAGTGGATCAACCAAGGCAAAACAGGCTCTGTAATCAAAGACTTCCCATGTCCACTGACTCACGTGCACAACTCTGAGAGCAGATCTTGCAGCAGCTTTCCTGTAGGAAGGCCGGTCCAGCCACATATTCTTTTCCACGGTCAGCAAGGCCCTATATAATCATGCATTGCAAGTCTGGGAATCCCCTCATACTCCGAAATACCACAACTCCTCATTTCCAAGACAACTCCTATGTTTGAAAAACTGTGCCATGGCACAGAAGACTTGATGTAGCTCTTTTACATGTCAGAATGAAGCTTGTAATCAGTGCCACATACCACAGTGCCAGGCGTGGTGGCTCATGCCTCTAATCCTAGCACTTGGGAGGCAGAGGCAGGAGGATTGCTGTGATGTGAGTTTGAGGCTGAGCTCAGGGCCAGTCTGAACTACAAAGCGAGACCCTGTCTCAAAAAAACAAACAAACGAACAAACAGAATGAAGCTTGTGAACTATGACTTTTTCTTTCATTTTCCTGTTCATAGTAGAACACATCCAACATCAGAAGCCAGTTATAAATGTGAACAAACCAAGTTACCAAAAGATTCACAAGACTAAAAGTTCTCTAGAGGACCCAGCTCTTTACCTGAATATTAGGTGATGTTGTTAGCACAGAATTATCATTTTATGCAGTAAGTATATCTTTATGTGGTGTTGAATGTTGTCAGTAAATACTGGAGAATTTGGAAATAAGCAAAAATTGTTGTGCTCAGTTCTGAAGATCTGAGAACGGATGAAAACAAACTACTGTAAGTACTCACTATCAAATGTGAGGTCAAAAGTCTGCCATTTTCTTGAGGCAGCTTGATATATAGCTATCTATAGCTTCACACTGTCCACAGTCTCTCAGGTAAATAAGATTTGTCCAATAAAGTTGACAATGCCAAGTGGCTTGTGCCATGTCACTCAAATAGTGACTGCTAATAATAAGAACAGCAGTTACTGTTTGCTGCTTGTTTGTTACCTGCTAGGCCCTGTGCTCAGTTCTTTGCTATGTTCTCATTTACATCCTGGCAACAGCCCTGGGAAGAGCCATGATTATTCTCAGTTTACAAATGGGCAAGCAGAGGCTTGGCAAGAATCACTGACTTCAGTGATTCTCAGCAAGTACTTCGGAGTGTCTGTGTTTAAATCCAAATCTGGCATAAGTAGAAGACAACTATAAATGCAAGATGGATGTGCCGGGGATATAGCTCAGTGGTTCCGGCGCCTGTCTTGCAAGCGCAAGGACCCGGGTTCAATCCCCGGTAACCACATAACAATACTAGGTGTGGAGACTCACCCCAGTGGCAACCAGTACCACATACCAGTGCCGGGCGTGGTGGCTCACGCCTGTAATCCCAGCACTTGGGAGGCAGAGGCAGGAGGATTGCTGTGATGTGAGTTTGAGGCTGAGCTCAGGGCCAGCCTGAACCACAAAGTGAGATCCTGTCTCAAAAAACCTTAAAAAAAAACAAAAACAAAGATGGATGTCTAGGGGAGATGTACAGGTAGAAAAAGCTAGTTCAGAGACTGGAGCTTGGGGAAGGAACACACCTGGTAACGAAGAACACTCAAGGTTCAAACACTGAAATCAGAGAATGACATCAAAAGACAGAGAAGAAGGCGGTGTGAGAATCAATAGAATGCAATGACATGGAAATTATCTTCCAAAGGGTGGGGAACAATTTGAAGTGCAACTCCCTGTGCCAAAATAAACCCAGGAAGATGAGATCTGAGAAAGGACCACTGCTTTGGAGGTCCTAATCCCACACTAAAGGTGAAGACATTCAGTATCATGGTGGAGAAAGTGCTGGCCATGGGAGGAGGGAAGGGTGCAGCTTAACTCCTGTGACAGGATTCTGATAACATTCCTGAGCTTTATTGTTCTTGCAGGTAAAGCCAGCTGCCTTCCAAGCCCTGTGAGGGCTTTAAAAAGAGGAGCATAACGCATTACAATGCAGCACAGAACAGCTGGGGTCAGTCCGAGTGACACTGCAGTGCCTGCTCAGCTACTTTTGGCCATGTGGCTTCAGGCTGCTCCCCACACACTCTTACCTTTAGTAGAAAGTAACTGGACTGGTCTCAAGTAATGTTCAAAGTATAACAGATGTAAAGTATTATGATTAATGAAATTTGGACTTTTCCAATAAACTAAAGTCTCCTCTAAAAAAGCACCAAGAAAACATGCAATAAAAACAGACAATCTAGTAAGGGAACATGAATTTCACTAGTTTGAATAACCCTCAATCAGCAAAATGACTACATTGTGTGTAATTTCAAATGTAGAAAACCAATACAGAAGCAATTCTATAGGGTAACAGGGAATCTAAGAAAGACGTATTTGTATCTGAGCTATGTATGTACTGGGGTTTCCTCTTTTAAAATTCTATGAAGCACAGTTTTTACAGTTCCTTCGACAATTAGAACAAAAATGGGAGAAACTTTTCCCAAGCCTAAAGGATATTATTCTTGGCAATAAAGAATCATGAAATTAATGAGCTGTCTACTAGAAATCTACCATTAAAAATGTATATGAGAAAACCAGTCTATGCAAACTCCATTCCTTCAATCGGTAAACGCTACCCTGGGAGTTAACTCAGCACTTAGAAAACTTCCATTAACTCTTGCAAACCAAGCTCCTC
>PVIR01010780.1:22276-49259 GCA_004026965.1 Petromus typicus | reverse complement strand
AAAAAGGCCCAGTAAATGATAGCATTAGCATTTCTGCTATCAATACTTAAGTTTTTAACCTAAGCTACACTTAAAGATTCTATACTTTAAATAAAATAATGTAAACACTAAATTATATAAACTAATGACATTTGTTGAGTTCTGCTTTTGAGAACTTAGTTATCCCATTAAAACACATGAATCAGAAATATTGAAAGGGGAGTTGGATAATGTTTGGCTAAAGTGACATAATGAACCAAGAATTCTCGTCATGATATCCAAAGCTTCACTAATAATTAACTGAAAGAATTTAGCTGAAAAGAAAAGAATACATTTTAACAAACACAGATACATAACTCACCAAGCACCAAATACGTACCTTAGACAACTCCATGCCTGGCCCACAAGGTTTGCAGAGAACACAGTTCCCAGATCCATCTCTGAACTCTTGTTGTCTGCAGTCTCCGGTCTCACAAATCACTTTACCTGACTGGGGGAAAAAAAGTTTCATTAAATGTTATCTTAAAGTATTTTCATTTTATTGTTTACAAGAAAGGCATCACATCTTCAGTGTTGGTCAGTAATCACTGATGTTAACACCAGCTCAGAATTAGATCAATTAAATTTTCACTTCAAGAAAAAAAAACCACTTTCCGAATGAATCCATGGAACAAACACATCAATAAGCCTCATTCTCTGTGTTCCAAGATGGCTCCTTTATTCTATAAATAGAGTTGCCCTTTTTCCTGCAGATAAATATTATCTTCCTCTAAGACCCTTCTGCGTACTCAGGGCAAAAATGACCTTGTTGCTGTTATCTTTTCTAAGATGATTTATCAAAGAGCAGCACTGCAGAAACCCAAAGTCCCTCTGCTACCTGAAAAATTCTGAGTCAACAAAAGAAAACTGAACACAAAAAACTTTTTGATTGGGCCGCAGAGTTAGCTCAGTGGTTCCGGCGCCTGTCTTGCAAGCGCAAGGGCCTGGGTTGGATTCTCCGGTAACCACATGCAATGCTGGGTGTGGAGACTCATGCTGAGCAGCAATCAGTACCACATACCACAGTGCCGGGCGTGGTGGCTCATGCCTATAATCCCAGCACTCGGGAGGCAGAGGCAGGAGGATTGCGGTTATGTGAGTTTGAGGCTGAGCTCGGGACCAGCCTGAACCACAAAGTTGAGACCCTGTCTCAAAAAAAACCCCAAAACTTTTTAATCAAAAAATACAAACATATTCAGGGCCAGGGATTTAGCTCAGTGGTTCTGGCACCTGTCTTGTAAGCGCAAGGGCCCATACAACAATGCCAGGCATGGAGACTCACACTTGCCAGCAATCAGTACCATATACCACAGTGCTGGGCATGGTGGCTCACGCCTGTAATCCCAACACTCTGGAGGCAGAGGCAGGAGGACTGCTGTGATGTGAGTTTGAGGCTGAGCTCAGGGCCAGCCTGAACTACAAAAAGCGAGACCCTGTCTCAAAAAAAAAAAAAGAAATATATTCAAATACAATAAACTGAATGACTAAATTCATAAAATAGATTCATACAGCTATAAAAACTTTTGATTATCCTTTAGACATAAAGATCAAAATGGCTTGGATGGAGATTTTCAACCTTTTTCATTGCACAACATATACTTAGAGCTCAGCTTTCAAAAAATATTATTTGATGACCATGATATTAATGAAACTCTTGATGATGGCAGTGGTGGTGGGGACCGTGGTGATGGTGACAATTGTGGCCTAAATCTCCAAAATGCACAGAAGCAAAGTGTTATGTAAATACGGACTTAAAGCCTTAGCTGATGACCACTTGGCTATTTCCAGGGACCTTACAAAGTATTTTGTCTCACAGCATAGAGCTTAGAAAAATAATGCTTTGGTAAAAGCAGTTTGTTAACTAAAAACAAGGTTGTCTTATCACTATAATTCTACAAAAATAAGTTTTCCTCCTTCTTAGTGGATGACATTTCATTTAAGATGAAACTAAGGGCATGTCGGATATATCCTAAATGCCCTTTGTATCATTACTGATTATAATTGTGTTCTCACAAATGAAAGCTGAGAATCCTAGGAGGTGCTGAGGGGTGTCATGTCCCTAGTACACTGCACAAAGGAAACTGTCTGTTTGTTTGTTTGTTTGTTTGTTTAGTTTCAGAGACAGGGTCTTGTATTATAATTCAGACTGGCCCTGAGCTCAGCCTCAAATTCACAGCAATCTTCTTGCCTCTGCCTCCTGAGTGCTGGGACTACTAGCATGAGCCACCACACCTGGCACTGTGGTATGTGGTACTGATAGCAGGTGGGTGTGAGTCACCACACCCGCCATTGTTGTATGTGGTTATCAGAGATCGAACCCAGGCCCTTGCACTTGCAAGATGGGTGCTGGAACCACTGAGCTAAATCCCCGGCCCAGGAAAACATTGGTGATGCTCGTAGTAACAAGTGATAGAAGTTACTTCCACCATTATATCTACAAACATCCTTAAATAAAATTAAAGCCTGAACACCTGGGCAGATGGCAATGGGACTCAAGATGGGGTTTGGGACTAAAGAACTTTGGGGCCAACCATTCTCTGTCCACCTGTTAGCTGTTCCTGACTTGGAAGATTCTAATTTTATCAAGGGTATGACTTTCTTCAGTCACAAAAAGACTGTTATTTGTTTGATGGGAAATTCCATAACCTCCTTTTCAGGTCATTTCTTTCTTTTTTGTTTTTTAGGATTTTTGAGACAGGGTCTTGCTTGGTAGTTCAGGCTGGCCCTGAGCTCAGCCTCAAACTCACATCACAGCAATCCTCCTGCCTCTGCCTCCCAACTGCTGGGATTACAGGCGTGAGCCTCCACGCACAGTATTGTGCCCAGGATTGTTATGTGGTTACCGGGGATCAAACCCAGGTCCTTGTGCTTGCAAGACAGGCGTCGGAACCACTGAGCTAACTCCCCAGCCCTCAGGTCATTTCTTCAATGTGTTACAACTGCAATTCACAGAATGAAAGTTTTCTTTATAAAGAATCTACCTGGATCTGACTCCAATATGACCCTTTTTCCTCTTACCTTGTCTTCCCAGGCTTTAGGCACAATCTTTAGTGTAAATAATTCTCTATAAATGTAGATCTTTATTTATCTCTAGATTAAATAAACTTCAATTCTTGTGGAGACTTTCATAGATTTTTGGCCATACTTTCAAGCCTTAATACTCTCCACATGCCTTTAATATTTGTGAAAATCAAGATGGATATAAATAGCTATCAAAGTGATACTCTTAAACATCTATTTAAATTCTTTGTTAAACTTTAAGAGGCTCCAAACTGGAATCTATGGTCTTGTTACAGTCTAGGGTGTGTTATGAGATATTTGACTATAAATCCAAGATAATGTCATTATCTTAATGATATAAGTAACAAGGAAATTTTATGACTTTATCTAAATTCAAATAAAGCAATTCCAATACTTATTAAAAACATCACAGGTTAGTACTACTTTTTCACTTACTAACTACAAAAATTATCAAATGTGATTTGGAAAGAAAGACAATACAGGACCAAACTTTCACCACATTCTTATGAAATATATGAATTTACTTACAAGATAGCTTAGTAAAAGGACAATGGTGACAAACGTTTTCTCTTGTTCTTGTAGTACTTGGAAAGCCATTGCTCTTATCAAATGTATTTCTGTAGTGTTCTAAATCAGAGATAAAAAGGAAGACACTGTTAAACCTAAAAGCTTTAATGATTCTGCTCTGTATTTCCTATCTAAATATCTGATGTTTTCTGGACATATTGGGAACTAAATATTGTTCATATTCAAAGGAACCAATGTTTAAAAGATACAACTAACACATAAAACATAACTCTTTCAGACTTTAGGTAATGAGAATTGATGTGTAGCTTACTTACACATTATAAGCAAAACTATTAGCTCTGAATTCTTGGGTTACACCTGCCTTTATTTTCTCCCCAAGTCTTCAGGATCCAGTCTACTTCATCCAGAAGAGAATCACACTCCAGCAGTGACTTACAAATCTTTCATTAAGCAATGATTTAAAAAAACAAGACGTGCTGAGCACCCTGAGTTAACTACTATTTTTAGCATGCTAAACTTCACAAGTACTATAAAATGTCAATACTAAGATTCTGTCCATTTTAGAGATAGGGACACTGAAGCTGTGAGGAGCCGAATAACTTGCCAAGGTCATCCTATTCATAAGAAGGACAGCGATACTCAAACCCAGACAGGATGGCTCCAGTTTCTATATTTATTGTCACATATACTCTGCCATCCAATATGCACTGCTGCATACAAACTCCATGTCTGGACCCAGACATAGTGGTGCACATATCCCAGCACTCTGGGAGGCTGAGGCAGGAGGATCAGAAGTTCAGCCTAGCTGGGAAATTTAGTAATTTAGTAAGATTTTTGTTTCAAAATTTAATAAAAAAATAAAGGTGGATTGGGGAAGAAGTTTAGTGTGAAAGTCTTGGGTTCAATCCTCAATACAAAAACAAAGGAACAAACAAAAAGTACTGTAATTGGACTGTGGGATCTTCATCTTCATCAAGAAGCAGACAACTAAGGTTTAGCCTGTATGAATTCTTTTCCAAAGCACTACAGTGAAAATTATACCCTGACAGACAAACAAGCATTCACTTAAAATATCTAAAAGTCAATCACAAGGAGCGCAATTGGAGGCAATGAACCAATGTCTTAATTAAAGATAAATTCAGTATCTTGACTGTCACCAAGAATGGTCTAAAATGTAAAAACAAAACTTTTTTTTTAAATAGAAAAATACAAGGTCAAGCAAGGAGGGGTTTTATGTTTTGTTTTATTTTTTATAAAAATAGCTCCATCTATCAGGCACTACAGTTTAGTTTCTTCTAAAATAGAATATTCTAAAATGAATAGTGACCCCAAACAACTAGATCATCTGACTACTTAGAAATCCAAGCAGAGAACAAGGAGAGTAGGCCAAAGGGCCTAAGAAAAACAATAATAGCAGCAGGAGAAGAAGCTGAGCTGGGCAGGCTGCTCCAGCAGCTGGCCAGGGCAGCAGGAGCCAGGCCTGGCCAGGATGGCCCTGGGGCGCCTGCCCAGAGGGATCACTCAGCAGCCCCTGCAGGTCCCACCAGCAGGGCGGCAGGAACTCACTTGCTGAATGAATGGCCCATTTTGAGTAAATTCAGACTTTTTCGGCTTCTTAGTCACAGCTTTCCCCCAGCATATCTCAAAGTCACCCAGCGTCTGTCCAGCAGCACAGCTTAGTGCCTGTGTATGCAAAGGGCTGGGGGTGGGTGTGCAGGAACGATACAGACCCTGAAATGAACACTTCACATCATCTCTTTCTTGTCATGTTCCCAAATTCTAAAAAGTTAAAAATGCATAATTTATATCTAATGGAGGAAAGAATATATGGGTTGAATATCATTTATTTGAAATGCTTGGAATCAGAAGTGCTTCAATTTTCAGATTTTCTTTGATTTTGGAATGTCTCTCCATATGTAACAAAATATATTGAGGATGGGACCCAACTCTAAACACAAAATTTATTTATGGTCCATATATATCTTATTGCTTAAAGGTATTTTTATACAATGTTTTTAAGTAATTTTGTGCATGAAAAAAGTTAGACTTCAGAGCATTTTGGATTAGAGGTTTTCGACGAGCGATACCAACCCGTTTACCCAAGGAAGAGAAAAAGGGACTGGGTAGAATCAGTACATTCTACAAAGATACAACCAGCTTGGACAGAACACTCTCTTGTGGACACATGAACTTCTGCAGAAGATGGACAAACAGGAAGTACCTCTTAGCAAGGTGACATTGAGACCACACTTTCATAACGAGAAAACTAGAACCTATCTGTTAGTGGGAATTAACTAGCCCCGTGCCTAAATAAGGACAGTCTCCATCAGGCATGGATGTTGAGGTTTGTGGGATGCTGCTTCTGAGAACATCACCAAGCTGGGTGTAAGTCCAGGCAAAGCTCTCAGCTGGAGTCCCAGCTTCCTCGAGTCAGTAATGGGCAGAGAGAGTAACAGCACCCAGCTCCTAGCTCCCAGCTCCCAGCTCCCAGCTCCCAGCTCCCAGCTCCCAGCTCCGTAAGTGTCAGTGACACTTCCTGTTACGATATTACTATTGAGAATCGAGTGAGCCAGAACACGTGAGCACCCAGGAAGACTGTACCTGACAAATCTGAGACCTTGAGACAGCCATGATCAAGAGGCAGAACTGATACTCAGTACCTGACAAAGTCACAGAGTGTACAATTCCTCTACTTATTCAACCCACTGTGAGCAAACCATATCAGGTGCCCAAGAGGAAGCTCACAGGGCTGGAAAGAATACTGCCCAGGTGGCTGTGCAGAGCCCATGGTGTGGCAAGGCCTACGGTCTCGTGGCAGGACCAGTGGTCTCCCAAACACCTCGTACAACATCCCGGGTGAGGAACACTTCAGAAATAAACAATTTAGCTGCTGGAATGTTACAAGTATGACCTTGAATTTCCTGGAATAAAATGAAATTCCTTATGAATATTTTTGGCATTCATAAAAAGAAGAAAAATTTAATGAAATAACCTGTATTTAAATACTAATATTTAAAATAAAAATAAAGCAATAAAAAGGTTATTTGTTGAAGTTGCTTTTAAATTCTAGGCATTTCAGGGTCTGGCACAAAGACAAAAAAAGGCTGTTATGTGTTCCAGAATTCTATTTACTTGGAGATGACTTATTAAATGTGAGACATACAAATTAGTGTGACTATATACAATGGGTCAACCCAAGGGGCTTTTTATAGTTTTGCCAAAAGATCCAGATTGGACAACATTTCCCAGCAATCCAGCTGAGTAACAGGGTCCACCTAGGTACTGCAGACAGAGCTACTACTGATGGGATTACTGTATTCTAGATGCACAGAGCTACTGCCTAGCTGTCATTCAGCAAGGTAGGCGAGCTCAGAACAAGGGAGGCACAAAAAGCGGACACGCATCAAGAGCACAGAGCTGGCAAATACCCCGCTGAGGTGCCCAGCAAGAGGCTTATTGTCAAAACTGCTTAGCCTGCTCCCTGAGGCACATGTTAACTCCTGAGGATGTGTCTAACTGACACTCCCTAGAAGGGACAGAAGCCAGCAGATTCTATCCACGCCCATACCCTGCACTCCCTTGTCCCACAGCATGCGCTCCGGTGCAGACAATCTGCAGACAGAGGCTGGGGTCTGAGGCGGAGCTGGAAGAGCCTTTTTGGGGGGGAAGTCGCCCCAGGCCTATCAGAGCACTAGATCAACAACCAGACTGGCACCTCTGCAATGCCTGGCAGCACCTCGCCAGTCAGAGTTCCGGGTTTTCTTGCACCAAACGGGAACCTCTCCGTTACAGCTTGGACTTCATGTCACAGCATCATTGTCTAACTGCTCCTCTCTCTTTCCCGCTCTTTTGTTGCATTTAGCCAGTGCTCATTTCCTTCCTCTATGGCAGCCCAGCACTTTTAAAGCTAATTTTCAGTATTTAAAATGAAGCACTTCTTGATAACTGCAGGATGTCACACGGAGGTCAGATGAACCAGGGCTGAGCACGCTTGTCTCTTCCACAGAAGAACGCCCTCGCAGGTGTGCCGCCCCCTCCAGGCCCACGGTCCTCCTGGGCTCCCTTCCTCCCTTCACCACTCACCCACCTGGCTGAGTTCTGAGAGTCACTACAGACCCCCGATTCACTCCTGATGAATAACCGCCCAGATTGTGCCTGGTGCGTGTTAAATCATGAAGAAATTCATCCTTTGGAGATTATGTTTTATCTCTTAGATTTGTAAAGGATGAAACAGCAGATGTGAAAAATATGTACAACTATTACCTAATGCTGAAATATAAGTTACAGTGGGGTTCCACTTCTCAGATACAGTGCTCTAATGCAGGGAGGGTATCCTTTATCCAAAATGCATGGAATGAGATGTGGTTTGGATTTTGGACTTTTTCTGATTCTTGAATTTGTTGTACATATAGGGACATATTTTGGGGATGAGACCTGGGTCTACACATGGAATTTATTGATGTTTCATATACACCTTGTCCACAGAGCCTAAAAGTAATGCTATATAACATTTTAAGTCAACTTGTGCACAAAGAGGAATTTTCTGCTCACGATGTCATGTCAGCACTCTTTGGACTATTTCAGATTTTAAATTTAAGGATGCTCAACCTTTAATGAGAAATATGTAGCCTTTGGGAAGATTTGATACGTATCCTTCTAATTTTAACAGTATATAATATTTCTGAGGATTATTTTTATGTTTGATCTTGTGTGTGAGCAGGACATATGAAGCTAGAAATAATTTGAATTACCTGAGCAATTTCTTTAGAATAAGTTACTTAGTTTTCTTAACATTTATTTGGTTTGAAAGTTGTTTATTATTCCAGGGATGCAGTGTAATTAGGTAACAGTTTTCATTTCGTAAAACCATATTAGCATTACGTAATGAAGCAACCTACATTCAACTAGTACATTTTTCCAATATGCAATAAGCTGAAATGGTTAAAGAACTGTATCAACATTAAAGTAGACTGGCAGGCTTACAACTTATAAAATCAGCACTGAAATGAAGCCAGCACTATAAATAAAGACTTTTCCATTTTAATGATGGAATATAATCATAAATGACTTAGAAATACTGTCAAAGCCACATGAATGAAAAATTCATTAAAAATTTAGAATAGTATTATTTCCAAATAGGACAAGCAGCCCCAGCCTCTGTCTATTTTGCATCTTACTCTTTAATTTTACTGTATTCTAAAAGTCATGCTTCCTGTATAGAGTTGGTAGAACATTAGCAACCTTTTAATTTCACTAAGGTGTGCTGTAATAAAGCTACACACACTGCTGTTGGAGAATGGAGAATGGTTTCCCTTTGAGAAGCCATGAAATAGTTTCTACTAAAAACTCTATGAGTTTTAAAATTGATGCCAAGTACAATATCACCAATTTTTTTGATATCCAAAAATATTAAGGGCCATTGTCAGGCTCCTTTTCTTTTCTTTCTTTCTTTTATTTTTTAAACAAAACTTCACCTAGGATTTTCTGGGACTTAAAATGTACGTATACATATCTATATCTATCTATGTGTGTGTGTAAGATATATTATATTATGTATTCACATACAACAAACATATACAGTGAAGAAATATTATACATATTATATATAACATATATTTGAGCTGTAGATTCTACCATCTTTGCTCTAAAGGAACCATGTCAGAATTCTCAAAGTGTTCAATCAGTAAGCCTATGCAAAGTACTTCTCAATCCTAAAAAACAAGGCAATGATAGCATCAGTAATTGAGGGGATCGCAAATACTTATACAGTCGATTTTACGAGAATTGTGTACAACCATCTATCTCTAAAACATAGCTGCTAACTTTTTAGAAAGAAGCCTAGAGAGATTCCAAAACTACCCTTTTCCCTGGCTGGGGAAAAAGAATGCTCACCAGTCTTCATAGAGGCTATTTTTTCAAAATGTCCTCATATTTGACCCATCCAAGCTAACTGAAGAGTGGCTAGATAACAATGGTTGGACATACAATTCCTTGTCTCAGGTGACTCTTTTTAAACCTTAGGTTGTAAAATGTCACTTTAAAAGGTACATATTTAATGGAGTGTTCACTAGAAGATAATCTGATTCTGTTTAAATGTCTTGCTCCTAAATGCTATTAAGAATAGGATGAGACAGTCTGTCTCAATTATTTTCCATTCTAAAATACACATAAATGGAGGCCCAGATTCTGACTAATCATCTGCACTGGTCTTCTATTTTCACTTTTGTCCAGAAGCCTCTTTAACAGCTATGCAGAGGCCAGCAATGCCCTTTCCCCAAGTCTTATTGATAGGAAAGGCACTTTCCACTGCAATTTCCAGCATGTAGGAATCTTCACGCATCCTTAACTTGAATTCAAGATCTGGCCTGGACTCAGTCATAAAGACACTGGCCAAAGAAACAAGGAACTTCCACAGCTGTCCCCCTCAAAACTAACACAACAGACCAGCGTTAACACCTACTGTGGAAAAAAACAAACTGAGAGTCAATAGAGCCTGTGGCCATGGCAATAAAGTCGATACCCTAAGGCATTTTCATTGATTAAAAAGAACTGACAGAACTCATGATAACACTGCATGATGTCAAGGCAGTGTTTTCAAAATGCATTCCTGCGTTTTGTACTATTTCCAGAACAAATTAGTAAATAATACAGAAAGAGAAAATTCTTTTTAAGTTTCCCACATTTCTGAATATGTTTAAAACTGTTTTCCACCAAGGGCTCAATTCTCACCCCTCTAGTTATCCATCTTTAAATTAGATAATCAGCAGTTCTGGAAATAAAAATATATTTTAAAACTGCGTGAAAACAGGGTTGGCAAACCTGCTTAAGGTGAAATTCCTCCACCAAAAACACACTGAGTAAATCCTGAACTAATGCAATGTAATCCTCCCTTTTGCATCTAAGTATATGATCATGAACAACCACACTAAAATAAGTTCTTCTGTTTACATAAGTCATGTTAAACAATATCTGTTTCCTGTTTATATAAAGAAATTGTGTTAAAGAAACTGTCACTGAAATAAAAACTACACACTTGTAAATATATTGAGTTAAACAGTTTCACCCAAAGAAATACTGAACAATGCTTATAGTTTTATTGCAAACCATGTATTGTTATTAAGGTGCACAAAAGAGTGCCAAGATTTTTTTTTTTTTTTTTTGCAGTGGTAGGCGAAGGCTTATGCTTAGTTTAAAACCCCCAAAGTAGATCATAGGTTGGGCGTGGCGACACGCATCTGTAATCCCAGAAGCTGAGGCCAAGAAGCTGAGGCAGGAGGATGGCAATTTGAACCTATTTTTGGCAACTTAGCAAGGCCCAGTCTCAAAAACAAAACAAAGCAGAAAGGCTGGGGATGTAGATCTCTGCTAATGCCTAGTAGTTACAAACAACACTCGCCCAAATCACAAACTTTTGGTCCCGCCAAACTTGACCTCCAAGAACACACCAGCTCAACTTCTGTTCCATAAAACGACACTGGAACAGAGAGGGCTGGGAAAGCGGACTTCCTGTCTCTCCGTATCTAGTACCTGCTCTGCTCTGGTAAAGGGTCTTTCTGTCCGGGGCTCTTGGTCCAGCTTCTGACAGATCGCCTCGGGGCTGCGGCCCGGCCGGGCGCGGCGGCTGCACTGTGCGCGGCTCCCGGCTCGCGCAGCCCTAGCTTCTCCGTCCTTGGGAAGGAAGAACTGTCAAAGCCCGCGCTCCCGACGCCGGCGGGACCTGCAGCCGCCTGCACCTCCGGACCCTGCCTGCAGCGACCGAGGCCGCAGCTCGGCATCTCGCGCCTCCCCGGCTGTCACCTCCTCCGGTGGCGGCGGCTCAGGCGCCGGGCGTCCAGCCTGCCTCCGCAAGAGGACCAGCCACAGTGCTCCCTCCCGCGCTCCCTCCAGGAGCAGCCCGCACCTACCTCCGGTACCCGGGCTCCGCGCGCTACCCCGCGGGTATGCGCGTTGGGGGCGAAGCTCTGATGGGCAGTTTGGGCGTGGGCGCGCGGCGCCGGGCGCGGAGCCGGCCGGGGTCCCTTGGCGCGCACGCCCGAAAGCTCCCCGCCGCCAGAGCTCGGCGCTCTCTGGTAGCCCGGCAACAGCCACCCCCGGCCCCGCCCACCGTCGAGGCCACCCCCATCACTTAGGCCACGCCCCAGGTTCCACGAGGCTCCGCCCCCGGCCCATAGCCGCCGCGGGGCGCTGGAGTCCAAAGACCTGGTGAATGCGTGGAAGGAAGCGAGGCTTCGCCTGGGGAAATCGCACCGTTAGGAGCTCAGCTGTGTTAGGGAGGCCCCCTCAGAGAGGAGGGAACCCGCCCTTCTCCCAGAGCAATTCCCCCAGCACCTGTGCGGTCCCTCTGCCGGGTCGCAACCTCCCCAGAGCCCGCTTCTACGCAGCAACAAAGATCGGGGAAACGAAGGTCAGATCTTTGGCTTTGGCGTCTGAGCTCAGGTCGGTCCGGATTGGGCCGACCAGCTCACTGACAGCCGCCCAGACACTCTTCAGGGGCTCACAGCCGTTGTTCTCGTCCTACTTGCCCCGGGCTAGCTGCAGCCTCACCCGCGAAGCCCTCAGCCGGGCTGCAGGGAAGGGGCCAAGCCGAGCAGGGTCTAGGCTCCCGCGCCATACTTTCTACACTTCTGAGCTTTAGTGTGTGCATTTATGAAGTGGCGCTAACAGTGCCTACTCATTGCACCTATAGTAAAGTTACAGAAATGAAGTAATTATGGTCGCATCTGTTCAGTAAGTGCCCGTTTCCCTCTAATCCAAGAGGTTGCGCTTGACACTTACACGACAGTTCTCACGTCGCTTTTGCCCTTCACTTTGGATGGGACCTGGTTTTTTTTTTTTCTATATCGCAAGGCCCATTGTAAGCCCTAAATAAATATATGTTGAGAGAATGAATGGATAAATAGGTTATTATTAATTGATCCCACCCTGCAGAGAGTGTAGTGTTTGTACTAGCTGCTAGGGAAAAACACCAGAAAAATAACATCCTTCCCAAATTATACCGCTAATTCTACTTCAAATCCAGCACTTCCAGCACATACATCACAGCAGTGGCCTATTGCAGGTGACGTACAAATGGCCACCACATTCTCACGGCTGAACCCCAGCCAAACGCCTGCATGTGTTTCCCCATTCCACTTGGTTCAGAAGGTCTCCGTGTGCATCTCACACACTTCATGAAGGGTTCCTTCCCCGAGGACCTGTCCCCATCCTGAGGAGGCGTCTTATTTCCTTGACGTCCAGAGCCTGGCACATAGATGAGGGATACTCAGCTCATCTTTGACAAATTTTACCGGAGCGTCTACTTGTGCGGAGTATCAACCAGTGCCCGATCTTCCCCTTTTCTCTTGGTGTCAACCCCACGGCTCTAGAATATTGCGGCAACCCTCGACCCAGCTGCCTGCCTTTCCAGCGGCCACTGTCTTTTGGGCTGAAATGTTTGTCGGAGGTTCCTCCTTAGAAAAATGGCTTCCACACTCCTTGAAGTAGCATTCAGTTTTCTGCGTTTGGGTTCCACCACATTTCTAGCCTCATCTTTCTCCCCTCTGGACCTCATGCTTTCTATTCTTACCAAACAGGGCTGCTTGCCTTGCCTCTGGTGTGCCCTGGATTTGCCTTTCCTAGGCTTTCGCAGCTTCATCTGTGCGACCACACATCTCCCTTACATCTGACTCCTCATTACTATTTCAGGACCAGCTCAAAAGCCGCAACTCCCCGGAATCTCCCACTAATATGGGACTGTAATTCCTCTCTCCGGGGTTTGTGATAATCTGGCATTGGCCACATTCTACCTACCCTACGTCATGGCCATGTGTAGACTTAGCTTTTCTTTCTTGGAGAGTTAAACACACTCCCATGGAAGGGGTATATTTTGTCTCACTTTGCATCTCTGATAATATCCACCATTCTAACAAGCGTTCATTAAAAGTTTTTTGTGCAAAACTCCATCTGCCAACTCAGAACCACCTTCTCTGCCTCAGCCCCCCCTTCTCTGCCTCAGCCCCATGGTCTTTCCTTTCCTGATCTCTATTTGCACTTGAGAATAGTAACAATTTATTTCATTCATTAGTTCTTAAATCACTGTCTGTGAATTGGGTTGATTTTCCCAGTTAATCTGTTAGCTCATAGTAAAGAGATCCTATTGTGAACACGCACAGGCTTTGGCATCAGACAATCTGCTCTTCAGGCCAACTTGGCATTGACTAGTTGTATGACCTTGAAAAAGTTAATCCCCCCAGGTTTCCAGTTCTTCATCTGTAAAATGAATTGCTTCATTGGTGGTTGTTAAATAACATACCATACCTAAAGCACTTAGATTAACAGTCAGCATTACGTAAGTGTTCACCAGCTAGCACCACGGTCAGGAGTATATTGCTTTTCTGGGCCGAACGCTGGCTGGCATCAATCAACAAGTTATCATTGAAATGGTAGCTGACTATGGATCAAAGAGCATGGAACCTCTGTCCTCCAGCGACCGGATGCCTCCTATTCTGTAGAGAAGAGTCCCATTAAGTTAGATAAATACTCTCCACTTTACCTCACTTTGCTTGTTTACATGATCTGGGTAGTTCTAAGAGAATTCAGGATTCCTAGACTTATTCAGAATGCAACTGAAGCTGAGAATCAGAGCTCAGAGGATTTTCTCCCTTTAAAATACTGTGGGTTATGAATGAATTGAATTTTGACTGGAAAAGCCAAGTAGGTGTAAGGATCTGTGCGTGTGTGTGTATGTGTGTGTGTGTGTGTGTGTGTGTGTGTGTGTGTGTGTGTGTGCGTGCTGGGGACAGAACACAGGAACTCATGTGTGTTATGCAAGAGTTTTATCACTGTTATGTGTACATGTCTTGCTATGAGGATTTTGGCAGAGGTGTTTATTTCTAAGATTATATTTAAGGTTGGTTTTTTTTGGTAGTACCTGATTAAAATAAAATGCATTTGTTTAGGATATTTTTCTTCTCTACATTGAACTGATAAAATAACATATTCCCTGTAAAAGTTTCATTGATAAACTAATTTTCTGGAACCACTAATGGAAAACTGCCTGATTTCCAGTAATTTCTACTGTAAATCACAGTTTCTTAGGGAAATGGAAGAGAATACAATTTATATGAAAATATAGACTTTTGTGGATTTAGTTTGCAGTGCTTGGCACATAGTAGGTACTCATTAAAATTTGTTGAGTAAATTAAAAATTAGGAGTGAGATCCTCAGAAGGTGATAATGCTTGCCAAAGAGGTAAGGAAATAAAGGAAAAGTCTCTAGGCCCAGCTAGTGAAGTAGTTTCCAACACCTGCTGCTGCCAATTACAGACTGTCCACAAAGGGCTAGAGAGGACCTCGAGGCCAAAGACTCAGTGACTAGCTTAAGATTACTCAGCAAGTTAGTAATAAGACTGGAATCAAAATGTGGGCTCCCCAAATCCTACTGTAATCTTCAGCATCTATGGGTGCATAAACCAGTGTACACAGAAAAGACAAAGACTGTTTAGTTTACATAATGTCAAACTCCATCACTGAGAAAAGGTGAAAATTGTAGCCCTTGCAGTGATCTTTGTCAGTTTATGATGTGTTTGTTCCAGTGTTCCTCTGGTGAGACAGTTTCCTGAGTTTAATGAGCGGAGACCACCTTTGACCTGCTACTCCCCATTGCTTTCAAGATGGTAGGGAGACCGCTCTGCCCCAAGCTAGGTAAGCAGTGGGCTGGCTGGCAATGCGCAAGGCCATTGGGCAGCTGAAGCATTGTGGGTGCTGAACAGGATGAGGAAAGTGTACTTATCAGAAAGCTTCTCGAGGAGAGCAGTTTATGTTGGAAAGAATGGTTTTCAAAGTTATTTTGGAAGGTCACCTGACCTCTTTTCCTTATCGAAGAGCAGATTGAAGTCACTACTGCTGGTGTTAACCATCTTCTCCACCCAAGGTGAGTCTTGATTTGGGAGAATGAGGAGGGTGCAGGGCAGGCAGAGCTGAAGATCTTTGTGGCACAGGGACAGGCTGCCTTGCCTGCCTGCGGGCAGCCCCTCCCTCTCCTCAGCTCAGAGCCAGTCTTCTCCCTCACGCTGGCACCATCCTACACAATCAGTTGTTTTTCCTCCCAGAACTGGGGATGAATCCAAGACCTTTGCAAGAAGTTACATCCCCAGCCCTCCTCTTTTTATGTTTTAATTTGAGACCGGCTTTGGGTAAGTCACTAAGTTGCCCTGGCTGGGCTGGAACTTTCAATCCTTGTACCTCAGCCTGCAGACCACTGAGATGAAGGTGTGCACCACCACGCTTGGCTCTACGGACACCTCCTCCAAGGATACTGCACCTTTAGCTTTCTGGAGTGAAGCACTGGTGCCACCTTCACAATGACAGACCCAGGGGAAGGTGCTTGGGTTCAGTCTGGTGCCAGGGCAGAGGACATATGTATCACAAATGTGTGATTATTCTTATAAAATATACCAAATGGAGGAAAAATAGGAAGTCCATCTGGCAAAAACTTGGTTATATTTATTGACAGTCCAATTCAGCTCTATGCAATTCTTAGACAGAATGAATTGCTTCAACCTGGAGAAAAGAAGCTAAGATTGAAATCAGGCCCCAGTTCTGCCACATGGGCCCTGCAAAATTTAATCAATAACTAAATTTAAAATTTTTATATGAAATATTTTTCCAAGCAAAAAGAAGAGTTAATGAAAACACATTCAAAAATTAATATAATCAATCAAATGTGGCATTGTAATACACGGCATGGATGAAACCACACTGAAATTACAAAAAGAAATTTCACAAAATCCTACTGCAAATCTCCATAGAGGAGGAATAATAACTTTTTATCAATGATTTAACTGTTCATGGCTCTCACTGACACCTCCTGAGAAGATGTCTTTTCTTTAAAAATACACAAAGATGCTTATATAGAAGAGCAGATATATAAAGACATGCATGCGTGTGATTTCATAAGGCATTGATACATTCTATTTTTTATGAAAAAAAATTTTCAATGTCCTGATAAATTATATGTGGCAATAATTACATTTAGATGGCTTAAAAATATAAACACAAAGGAATAGTTGGGGAAATAATCAGACACATCCAGTTAACGGACATATCTATCCTAGAAACAAAAGAAGAGACAGCAGCAGGAAATGGCTATCTTTGTCTTTCAGCCAACATTGTTCTCTGACCCCACAGGGCGTTTGTCTTAGCAATTGTTAGAAAATAGACTGTACATAGCCTGAAAAGAACACTGGCCAAGTACTCAGAAAACAACCATGTGAATACGCAGCCAAGTTATTATTCTATCGTCTCAGTTTCCACATCTGTACAATGGCTGTGAAAATTCCAGTCATGCTTGTTTCATGAAAATGATCTGATCAACTCCTCGAGTTACACATAAGAAAGCTGAGTAGCAAAGTGACTCCTTTAAGGTCACATAGCTAATCAGTGACAGAATCAGGACTAGAAATGAGCCCTTTGAAGAGTTGGCCTTTCTGCTGGAACAAAGCCGCCATTGAAGCAATAGATAGGGAAGTGCTTTGACAAACATAAAATAAGCATTGTGGTCAGCAGAAGTATTACGGGGTATAAGCTACTAAAGGACAATCAAGGTCATCTTGTGGCAATTAATTAAGGAATCCCTTTGAGACCGTACCTATTTCTTCAGCCGTGGTCATCTTTCTCTTAAAATCAAATGCACTCAGCTTCACTTATCAACAAAAGCACAAGAAGTAAACAATTAACTGAATTAATGCAGACACTGAAGTGGATTTTCAAGGACTTGACTTGCCCCAGCTAGTTTTCTGCATAGCCTAAATTAATCAGATAATTGCTAATTCTCTCCTTTGTTTTGTGCTTCTTATAGAATCTATTTGTTCAAATGAATCTAGTAGCAGAAATAACATCATTTTAAAAACGCAAAACACTGCATCTTTATTAAATGAACAAATTCCAAAGTGTGCTATTTATTTAGGTATCATTTCAGGACTTTAAAAGCTTTTTTTTTTCTTCTATGAACATTGATGCCGCCTTTCTGATTGAAGGAGGACCTTTTAGACACATTTTTAAAAATCAGGATATCACAAATACAATTTGTTGCATTATTAGTAGAAAGAAATTTAAATGCCCCCCTGGCATGACTAAAAATAACACTTAAATCTTTCAGATTAAATTCTTACTGACACTTGAGAAATATAGTCAATCTAGTGTGGTTCTAAATAATCTTACTTAAAACTATCAGAGCTTTAAAACTAAGCAAACCTTGCTAATTATCCTCCTGATACCAAGAAGAAAGTTCAGAAAGTAATTTAATTAATTGGGTCTGGAAAAGTTAATTACATATGAAATGAGACTCATTAGATGTTTCCTATTTCATCAGAATTTCAGTCAGGAACAACTGGTCTTATCATGTATCATTTCTCCGTTGGTCTGCTAGCATAAAACAAGAGTATTGTGATTATAATTAAATATTTTGCTCAAATAAACTTAGGACTAAAAGCCTTTAAACCAGTGCGAACACACAGTGCACCCTTTCTGCTGTATTGTGTTCTTGCATTTCACTGCAGTTTTTCACTGTGTGAATGTGTGTGTGTGTGTGTGTGTGTGTGTGTGTGTGTGTGTGTAAGTGGCAACTATCACTGAACTGACAAAGAAATAACAGTTAACTTTCAAATTCAGTGCAGCAATATAATTTGGTTTTAAGGGCATTAACTAAAGTGAAAATGTGAGTAAATTACTTTCTGTAGCATAATAACTGTTGATTACTCAGATAGTTTTCAGAAACACTTGGCAAATCGTAACTTACAGCAGCTGTCACTACAAATTGAAAGTAAATGTTAATTTAGGAATATTAACCATGTGAACTTTTCTGTAAACAAGGCTTGTGTGTCCAAAAGTCACAGAAAATCGCTGAAGTATTTTTAGCTGAATCTACTGCAACTTCAAAATTCTTCAGTTTTGTACATAAAAGGCTGTAATCATACTCAAATGGCTTTTCAGAAATTCCTCTGTGTCACTGGAAATGTGGAAATGAGGAAATGTGATTTGATAGATTTACATCTCAGAGGTGAGAGAACAGATAAACCACTAAAACAAGGTTACCGGACTGGGTACTAAATAAAGTAATCCGTGAATAGTTGGAGCAATTATAGGGCCCAGATCTGAGCCTGAAACTTTGGGTGCATGCTAAACTTAGCACTGTTCCCTTCTGTCCTGTCTGAACAACTCCTTTCCAAATAAAACTTACATGACAGATTGCAAATCCTTTTGTACAAAGTACTAAAATAGTGCACCAAGTATCAAATTCACTCTGATCCATCCATGAGGCATAGTGCAGTATTGAGCTATAGAAATGTCTACTCTTAGATAGTTAAAACCACTCCCTCCCCCCTCAGGATACATGTGAAAAACACAGTGAAAGCTACAACAAAACATAAAACTCCTGCAACTGCCACATCTTCCCAGAACTCACCCTTCGGCAGCTTAGTTTCTCCTTGGCAGCACTCTTGTGCCAAATGCTTCCACCTCCCAAAAATGTGTGTCAGCACAAGCCCAGACGAAACTTCAAATCCAGGAAAATGAAATTAACCATGCAGATCAAAGGCAGACGAGCAGGGAGATGAAATGCCTGTAATCTGATCAGCAATCGGCTGCTGAACATCAAAGGCAGGGCTGAGCTTATATATACGCAGGGATATCCAGAAAGTTCACTTGCAGCAGGTAGGTAGCTGCCCTCCCGCTTCCCAGGCCCAGCATTCTTTTGTTAAATGTAGATCGCGTTGTTTTGCTCTGATTTCTTGCATGGGGCGCTGCCGGTGGCTCCTTCGTGCTGGGGCTGAGCGGCTGGATCGACAGCAGCTCTCCTCGCGGTTCCCAAGCTGTGCTGTGGATTGTGTGCTGGGAGCTTTTCCTAGTGCCAGCGGGCTCTGCTTTGTCCCTTTCATCTCGCTGAACCGCAGATCCCATGACATCATTCAGCGCCGTGGGACTTAGGAGAGCTCTAATTCAGCTCAAGAGAAACCGGAGTTCGCCCGATTTCTAATCACGTTAGTCTATTGTGCCCCACACAGGACAACTTCTGTTATCTGTCCCCAGCTGGAAGGGACGGCGCTGCTGTGGACGTTCCTTGGGTGATAAGATCCCTGATGGATGTGGGTCAGGCCAAATGACAGCCTTTAACTGCCTTCTGCTTGATAAAAATCGGAATTTCTTACAAAGAGTGGGTATCAAATATTCACAATAGCTGAACAGCCATATTAAATTATTAGAACATTTCCCCAAAACATCTAGGTTCATTGCTGGTGGGGTAGAATCATATTTTACAGACTTCTTTTTGTTTTCAGTGAGACAAATCTTTGAGGATTTTCAATAAATGGTTTTCCCTTGAAACATAAATTAGTACCATTAGACTGGCGATCAAATCATGTTATTTTCATTAGACCAGTGAAGGAGGAGAAAACCACCAATTTATCAGGAGCCAGAGATCTGCCACCTTCTCCCGAACATCTCTGGTTGAGGCTTAATCTTAGTCTTAATCTACACAGGAGATTCTGAAAATAGAACCTAACTTTTAGGCATCATTCACGAAAACTTCTTGAGCATTTTAGAATTCACAAAAGGAAACAACTGCGTAGAGGACAGCACAGGCCTTGTGACCACTGCACATCTGCATTCCTCATCTTCCGGCTTCTCCCAAGGCCATAGTTTGGACTTTTAACCAAAAAATCACCACTTTAGACTAATTCTCATATTTTAAAATTAAATCTATTGCACATTATTTTGAATTTTCTTACTATTTTTCCTTAACAATGTCAGATGCAAAACAGTATAATGATTTTATTTTCAGTGTGTGTGTGTGTGTGTGTGTGTGTGTGTGTGTGTGTGTATGTATGTATGAGAAGAATAAATTTTAGAGCCGGGGATTTAGCTCAGTGGTTTGGGCGCCTGTCTTGCAAGCGCAATGACCCGGGTTTGATCTCCAGTAACCACATACAATACTGGGTGTGGAGACTCATGCCAAGCAGCAACCAGTACCACATACCATAGTGCCGGGCATGGTGGCTCACGCCTGTAATCCCAGCACTCGGGAGGCAGAGGCAGGAGGATTGCTATGATGTGAGCTGGAGGCTGAGCTCGGGGCCAGCCTGAGCCACAAAGTGAGACCCTGTCTCAAAAAAAAAGAATAAGTTTCAACTTCACTGAAATCCAGAATACATGAGCTTCTGAATCCCAGACAGTTCTTTTAGAGAATAAAAGGGAAATTTTTCAGTTTTATAATAAACTCATCAGTTTTTAAAAGGTCATTGAGAAATATCTTCACAAAACTTAGAGGACAGTAGACATTAATCTTTCTTTTTATAAGTTCCTTCTGTAATTGGTTTTATTTAATTTCTGCTGATGTAATATTTGAAAATGACTTTTATGATATGCTTATTTCCAGGCTTGTCTGATTGTTGAGCAAATTTTAAAAGTGAAATATTTGGTGTGAGTAATGAATGCATTCAGGATAACGTTTGGATATCCTGCTTATTTGTAAATGTTTTCTTGGGGAGGGGTGATGCAAGTGCTCCTCCACTGAGACACACCCCAAGCCCTAAGGTTTTTCTCATGACCTTTGTGTTTAACACATCATTACTCAAAGACACACAGAGTTGAGGTGATCCTTGAACTCATGGATGTGATATTTGATGCCTCCTTTGCCCCAGAACGTCCCTGTGATGCTTGGACTTTACACACTTCCTTAGCCAGCTGAATTCATGAATATAAAGAAAATATTTGTAAGAATAAAGTATTTCCAAATAAGCATGTGTTCACTTCTTTATGAGGTGGTTCAACCCTTCCACTTACACAGCATCTATTCTATCAGCCCACAGTCAAGAGAGAGAGAGTTTCACAATAGGGTGATATGCCAAACCGTGACAACTCTGTAAAGTTCTTTGAGTAACCAAGCCTTTCTTTCCAGAGTGTGACACTATTAGAAGTGAAGAAGGACCTGGGTTAGGATTCTCATAGCTTTCCTGGAATTTTATGGAAAACACTTGGAAGCAAAGACACGTATATACACACCAGTCAAATTATCCTCAGTTTACATGCATCTCATCAAGAAAGATTGGTTGTTTATGATACATCTAAAAATGCAATACCATCACGAGCAAAAGATTATTTATTCACCAACTCATTGGAAATTATTTTGAATTGGTGCTTATATGGCCAAGAACTCTTCCCTCATGAGAGTACAGAGCAGAGGGCAGGGCCATCTGTCCCCAGATACAGAGGGTGGCTAGAGCTGGGCCTGCGCTGCCTAACCCCGACCTGCTGCTCCTTAGCACTGCGTGCAGCCCTTGAGCTCTTAACTGTGTGGTGTGGTTTGACTGCTGCTGGTTCTGTGCAGCACCATGAAGGACAAATACTCAAAGCTTTTCTCTTTCTCTTCCAAGTAGCCTAGATTCCATGTGATGCTCTGGAGATAAGAAATACTTCAGTGTGGTCAGTGTACAATCATACACCACTTAACCGGACGTGTCTCAAGAAACGTGTCAAGTAGAAAGCACAGAGCATACTAATCAACCCTGGAGGCAACATCCGCCATCTGAGAGAGACACAGGACGTGATGAGCAGAACATCTCCATGTTAGATTCTGCACCAAAGGAAAGGGTGTGGTCAGGAGACAAGGCAAGCACCAGGGCTACTAACACTTTTTTCCTAATTTTATCTTTTCTATAGTATCTGTTTTGGGGATATATCCTGGATTGTATCATCCAAGCCCAGCTTCATTGTATAAATTGAAAGAAATTGGACTGAGCTACTGCTCAGAAAACATACACACACACACACACACACACACACACACACACACACACACCCCTTCACTGTTCATCTTTTAGAACAGTTTTAAAACAACTGATGGTTAAGAGAGATTTCCTATGTGTTCGCTATGCCCTCCACACTGTCTCCCCTGTGAGTAGCTGCTTGTATTATTATAGTATATTTGTAACAATTAATAGATTGACATTTCCACATTATCAACTGAAGTCCGTAGTTTATGCTAATATTCCCTCTCAGCATACATTTCTACAGAATTTGGAAAATGTCGATTGTCCTGAGCTCTCCACTGTAGCGTCACTCAGAAGAGTTTCTTCTCTCAACACAACCCTTGTGCTTCTCAGATTTGTTCCATACCCTTTCCCTGAAGCCCCTGAACCAATGATCTTTCTACATGTCCGTAGCTTTATCTTCTCCAGGGTCTTCAGTGTTTGAAGTATCAAATGCATGTGGTACTGATTGCTGGTGGATATGAGTCACAATGCCTGGCATTGCTGTATGTGGTAACTGGGGATCTAACCTGGGCCCTTGCACTTGAAGGCAGGCACCGGAACTACTGAGCTAAATCCTTGGCTCCCAGAAATTAAAAATAAAATGAAAAACTGTGTAATTGTGTGAATTGCATTATTTCAACTTTTGTTAATTTATTGTGATTTTCTTTGTGACATTTTCATTGTATTGCGGATCAAATGAAAAGATTGTGCATTCTTGGCTATCAAAACAATAAAGTTTATTTTGCTGATTCCTGATACTATATTTAAATTTCATTCTTTTGAGAGAAGTTCTTTTTTGTTGCCTCTGTTGGTCTTGAACCCCGAGGCTCAAGCAATTCTCCTGCTTCAGTCTCCCAAGTAGCTGCAACTACAGGCAGATTATACCATGCCCTGCTATGATACTTTAATTTTTAAAATCTTATATTTATTTGACATTGGTTGTAAGAATACCACTAGTTTCAATTCTTAAATGTTCCTCACATAAAATCAGAAATTAGAATTAATTAACTATATTTACAAGACAATAGAGTAGCAAGTGATTTAAATAACATGAAACTCAGAGGCTCCTAGGTAACAGCCTGTTGAGGGTGAATCAAGGAAACCTTTCTGTAGTGTAGCAGTTCTGATCCTGCCAAAGCAGCAATGAGATGATGCAGTATACATGTACGGGTAGTCTGCTTTTTTTGGTGCTATAACAAACTACTCAAGACTAGGTATTTATAAAGAAAAGAAATTGGTTCCTAGTTCTGTTCAATAGCATCTGTTCAAGAGTGTGGTGCTGGGTTTGGCTCAGTTCCATGAGGGCATCATGACAGATGGCATTGCAACAGTGTGAACACATGCAGAAAAGATCACATGCAAGATAGAATCCACAGACAAAAGCACTAGCCTGGCACTTTTGTAATGATGTACTTGAATAGAGGCTAATAGGGGCTCCACCAGCCCCTACCCCAATCTCTTCTGAGGCACACTACACCCCCAGTAACCTAACTGTCTTCCTTTAAGCCCCGACTCTTAAAAGGGCCTACTTTCAACACTGCCATCCTCAGAACCAAGATTACAGCACATGTGAGCATGTGTACACACACATACACATGTTCACACAACACACACACCACACACACACACACACATACACACACACACACACAGAGTGAACCAAAGCTCCCAGTCAAGTTGGCTCAAGCCATCTGACTGCAGCCCTGCAACCTTCTGCTCTCCAACTTTACCTGTCTGATTTCCAAAGCATTCCCATCACTGCGTTTCTGTCCAACACTTTCCTGAGCCCCGAGACGAGGCTGACTTTCAGATAAACCATTAAATTTATATTTAAAATTGATGAAACCCTTCCCATCTTTTCCCTTCATGTTCAGCATTTATCCTGATTAACACACTAGACTCAGTATGAATCATAGTTTTTAGTAGATTTCAGTGACACTAAAAACTGCTAATGGAATAACAATAAAATACAGTAACACATTTTCAGCATAATATTACTCATCAGAAAAGGTTTTGTTTCGTTTAGGAAGTAAATATCACATAATGATAGACCTGTTCTCAAAACTCTACTTTGAGAAATACTGATATAAGTTCAAAATACTTAACAGTGCTGTTGAAAGAGCATAGAGCACATAGCTGGGGACATAAAGCACACAGAATAATTACAATTCCTGATTAAAATCAGGAAAACACAAAATATTCCTTAGGGGAGAAAACATAAGAATGTAGTCCTGCTAAATAAAACTGGACTCCAAAGTAAGATGGTAGAGAATCCTTTACTTTCAGACAATGAGAAATCAGCTGAGAGAATGTTTATAACTATAGTTCAGAACATATTTCTCAAAGAAAATTTCTAAGGCTAGATTAGGTTTTTTCTGTTCTTATACACATAGCATTAAATAAACAGAGTTTCACTAGATGAAATTTCTAACTGGCACACTCATACTTAATTTATCCTTAAAAAGACCACTGGAAAAAAATTTTGTTTTGTGATCATTTTAAATTTACAATAGGATTGAAAATATTACAGGGAGTTCTTATGTATCCTACAACCAGCGTCTTCATAGGTGAGTAACTTATAAAACCATAAAATTATTCTCAAAGTTAAAATACTCATCTTGGTTGGATACTATTAACTACACTACAGAATTTATCTATAAAATTTACTCTGTACTGTTCAGTTGTATGTGTGTGACACATGCATAGGTTCCTGCATGTACCACTACCACTCCATACAGAACAGTTTCTATATACTCAACATCTCCTCATACTGTCTCTTTATATTCAGCCTCTCCCCCTGGATGCTTTATTTTGGGCAACTATTGATCTGTTTTCTTCTTCATTTTGGTCTCCCTGGGTAGAATTATTTAGCTTTATGAGACTCCTTCAAACTGTTTTCCTAAATCACTGTGCTATTTTGCATTCCTCCTAACAATGTAAAGTAATATTTCTTTCCTAAATGTAAAATTTCTTTTGTGTATATATACCTGCCATGGCACAATTACTCTATCTCACTAGTAGAAACTGATCGTCTTATGGAGCACTCAGTTTATCATGGTTACAGAACTGAGTTTCTATTTATTTTCCAGATTTATAGGCAAATGTAAAGGAACTAAGATATATAGAAAGAGTTGGAAATAGACATAAAAAATTTTGAGAAAGGAAACTATTCTATCAACTTTCTTGTATTTCCTCGCCAGATCCACATTTGGACAGGTGACCTTGCACCAGGCTGCTTTGGCTGGGATCCCAGGACTTTCAGGAGAAAGTCTGTGAGTGAATATGCAACTGATGCTTCAGCTTCCTGATTTCTGAACTAGGGACAGTAAGATTGTATTAGTCAGCTCTCCACTACTGTGACTAATACCTGGGAGAAATCAATGTGAAAAGAGGCAAGGTTTATTGTGTCTCGTGGTTTTGGCAGTTTAAGTCCCTAGTCACCTGGCCCTGTAGCCTAGAGTCCACAGTGGCACAGGACATCACAGCGGCAATGTGTGGTGGAAGAGGCTACTCACCTCATGGCACATAGGAAACAGAGTGGACGGAAGAGCTGGGGCCCTAACTTCCTGTTCAGGGGCTTGGTGCCCATGACCTAACTTCCTCCCACATGTCTTTTCTTCCTGATGGATCCAACACCTCCCAACAGTGCCATATCTAGGAACACAGCCTTCAACATATGAGCCTTTGGGGATATTTATTTATTTATTTATTTATTTTTTTAGGTTTTTGAGACAGCATCTCTGTTCAGGCTGGCTCTGAGCTCAGCCTCAAACTCACATTACAGCAATCCTCCTGCCTCTGCCTCCTGAGTGTTGGGATTATAGCTGTGAGCCACCATGCCCGACACTGTGGTATGTGGTACTGATTGCTGCTGGGTGTGAATCTCCACACCCAGTATGGTATGTGGTTACTGGGGATCGAACCCAGGCCCTTGGGCTTGCAAGACAGGTGCTGGAATCACTGAGCTAAACCCCTGGCCCACCTTTGGGGATATTTAAGACCCAAACCATCACAGAGTATTTACCTCATAGGGTTCTTTGACTCCTAAAACAGAATACGTAGCAGAACAGTTGTGTGACTGATTGTGCCCAATAAGGAGAGTATCTGCTGCCACTTGAAATTTCTAGCACTGTGAGAGAAGAAGGAGTTAACAACAAGGATAACAATGACAACTGCAACAACAGGAAGACCCTTCATTTCTGATTGGAGGGGGTAAAAATAAAAAAACTTGCTTCTTTTCAGAAGATAAAAATTACTGCTTTATTTTTTTCTGAATGTTTCTTACATTGAAATCCAAAAATAGTTTCATTTTGGCCAACCATGCACATATAGCAATTTGAGAGTGAAATTTTACTTTCAATCAAAAGCTTGATTTTGTTTTTTTAAAAAAAGAAACTTTGGGGGGCCGGGGAGTTAGCTCAGTGGTTCCGGCGCCTGTCTTGCAAGCGCAAGGGCCCGGGTTCGATTCCCCGATAACCACATAACAATACTGGGTGTGGAGACCCACACCCAGCAGCAACCAGTACCACATACCACAGTGCCGGGCGTGGTGGCTCACGCCTGTAATCCCAGCACTCGGGAGGCAGAGGCAGGAGGATTGCTGTGATGTGAGTTTGAGGCTGAGCTCAGGGC
>PVIR01010780.1:0-22176 GCA_004026965.1 Petromus typicus | reverse complement strand
TTTGCTTATGTTAGAATTCAAGGTTGAGTATGTACCATTCTTTAAAGTCTATAGGAAATCATAGAAGAGGTTCTCTTAGAATAAGAAATGAAGTGAAGTGTATGTGTGCAGGTGTGTAAATTTGAGTGACTGAAAAGGGTTTTCATATGCAGGGTTCAATGGAGAGAATAAGCACATCTTCTGTGATCAGGAGGTCAGAGAGCCCCAAATGACAGCTGATGTTTAGCCCTCCAAGAGCACTCAAGCAACAAGTAAGGAGAAGAGCAGGAGTTTCCATGGGGATTACAGGAATATTTGCATCACAGAGATGGACCGTGTCCATGGGGGTGGGGAGGCCACGGGGTGTGGGAGTATCTCATGGCCTTTCTGTCCTGGACTCTATGAGTTTCCTGAATGACAGCAGAGACCTGAAGGTAGTGGGATGGCACAGGTCTTCTTGTGCCAAGTCTAAGATGTGCTCAAACACAGGTGTTTGGAATGTGGGTGGATGATGATGTGGCCAGGTGGTAGAAGAGGAGGGAAATGTGACCCACAGAAAGGAGAGGGAGCAGGAGGCGGGGCCCTGCCCTCCACATGCCTGGATGCTGGCCCCAAGTTGTTCTACCAGCACAGGAGGGATTGGGTGTGTGTGTATACAAGCAGCCCCTGACCCTCGTCAGCTCATTGGTGTCCGCAAGGGCTGACAACATGGTGGAACTCTTCATTTTCATGCTACTTCAGCAGAACATCTTGTTCCCTATTAACTAGCTCTGTCTCTACCTAATGCTGTGCTGGATGTTTTTATTCATTTGTTTTTCATCTTTGGTGATGCTAGGGATCGAGCTCAGGGCCTCACATGTGCCACCCAAATGCTCTGTGGCTGAGCTACAACCCCCATCTCTTCCACCCTCCTCTGGTAGGTTCTTATTCAACTTCTCAAAGTTCACAGAGCAGGAAACTCAGGTTTACAAAGGCCAGGTCAATTTCCCAGGCCACATGGCTCAAGTCCACCACAGGAGTCTAAGCCTAGAAATCACCCTGCCTCATTACTGTCTTTTGTGAATTAAATATCTTTCCAAAATGTGGTTTTAGTTTTCACAAGCAGGGAGTCCTGCCAACTGAGGTGGTAATAGCTTCTGTAGATTAACCAGGCTTCTTGGACCACAGGAATCTACAGCTGGATGCTTCTGCATCTTCTTTTTTCAAATGTTAAATTTCTACCTTCATGTGCATCAGAATGTATTTGTACATTGCATTGTTAATTATTTTTCCCATTATAGATGATAATTTTCCAGTGTTGTTGTTCTTTTACATCATTGTTAATATCTGCACACCTGTGCCTTATTTTGCAATGCATTATCCTTTTCTTTTCAGTATTTAATTTTTCTATAATAATGACATAAAAAGTATTTAGGTTGTCATAAAATTTTAAATTCTCAGTTCTATTTCTTTTTTTCTGGCTATAAACACAGTAAGAATTTATCATAGAAAATGGATCATTATAGAAAAATGAGTTTAAAAATGTCAGTCATATTACCTGTAATTCTAATTCATTTGTATTTTAAAAACATAAATAAAGCAGGAAGCAGCAGTCTTGTCCTGCCCCTGGAGGTGACCCTCCAGTCACCACCCAAGTCTCCAGACAGCAGTCCTCTGATTTGAGAGCCACTCACTGACGCGGCCTCCACTCCTGATGCTTCCCCTTCCTTCTGGAAGGTTCTGAACAGAGAAGGTCACTCCACACACGAGGCTGCCAAAAGTTCTACCCTCCTGTTTGCTTAACCTTCTCCTTCTGTGTGAAGTGTTTCTCCACAGGGTATTGAATGTGGGGCTGTGCCGGACAACTCTGTCACACCGTAGCATTGACCTGCGCAGCTTCAGGAGACAGGCCTGTGACAATCACCCCTTTATTAGGGACACCACTGACAGAGGAGAAGCATTGCAAAATACCTCACTGTCCTCAAAGGAGATCCTTAAGAAAAAGGTCTCTGTGTTGGGATTAGGAGAGAAATTGCAACACCTCTGTGAAGGCCTTGTGTAGAAAGGGAACAGGACACAGAGGACAGAACACTGCACGGTAGCTGTGACAGAAGCTCAGGGAGCACTGCTCAGGGAAGAGGAATACCTGCCTCACCTTCTACTCCACACACTGCGCCAGCACTCTGTCCACCCATCACACACACGCCAGCCACATACTACACCCACAAAGCTCACACAGGCACACATGCATCCACACACTTTACCCTTACACACCACATACACATCAGACAGACCTACCTCACATGCACACAGACACTTTACACAGAAACTTATAGACATCCTTCGTATACCTCCCACACCTGCACCTTACACACACAGACTACAATGCTACATTCCTACACACTTCTCATCTCTGCATACTTGATATGCATACAAGCCCATCTCACATAGATGCAGATATAACACTAGACACATGACCTCCCCTATAAACAGCCTCCCCACACCAATACATACTTCATATACACACAGTACATATCACATATACTCCCCCACCTCTTACACAGATTTTTCACAGATGCATACTCACCTTTTATATCTCCCCTATAGACATACACCACATACACACCACACTTCACATAGACATCCATACTGTATACACACATGCAAGCACAAATACACATTTTATTTTTTTAAACAAAAGATGAGGATGTTATTCTTTGTTGTATTATTTTACAACTTAGTTTTGTACACTAAATTTTCATAGTAGATATAGTTATTTCCTGCCCTATAGTTACCAAGATATCATAGCTAACACTTTTGGTTGTGTGTGCTATTACTTCTTTAGGAAAGATTCATAAGAGGTTGTTAGGTCAATGGTAAGTACAATGAAAATGTTAGAGTTTTGCTATTTCACTCTCCAAAAGGTCTTATCAATTAACAGTATAAATGAAAATACACTGATTACTCAAGAGTTCTTTTTTGATAACATTGAATTTTGTCACTAGTTTCACTTTGGTGGTCAATTAGGTGGGTAACAAATATCTCGTTTTAATTTGCATCTCTTATTACATCATAAATGAGATTAAACACTTTTTACATAGATACTTGTATTTTGCATTCCTATCTCTATGATTTGCTATCTCCTTTTCTATTACTTAGCATATTCCTGTTCATGTGAAATAATATTTAGAAGTAGTAACTTATCTACTCTGTATGTTGCAAATACCGTTACCAAATCTGCTTGCATCTTAGACCTGTCTATATGCATATCACAAACTCTAATCAATCACTCTCAGCTCAGGAAATATTCTTATCTGCCAACAGTCTTTCAACTTATTCTATTGCATTCATTTTTATTTTACAATATGCTTTCTTTCTCTCCTCATTTTAATTTCATTTCCTCTTGCCTTTCCTCAGCATCTACACTTTTGATGCAGATGAGAGCATTTTATGTTTTCTGCTTTCCCTGAGTTCTTGGGTTTCACCTCTGGATTAGGCAAACCGGACTTCTCAGAACAGACATCGCCTTGTTTTTAACAGAGATTGCACTACCATGATGCTTTCTGAGTACGATGCTTGTTTGTTGAGGGTTTTCAGAGTGTGTAGTCTTAGGATGTTAATTTTTTAGAATAATTATTTTAAAGTTATGAATAGTTTCACTACAGGAGACAGTGAAATGTGGATTTGTGCTTTGATACAAGCTCTCCATCTTTGAGGAGTTTATGAGCTCATCACCTGTCCCAAGAAGGGGAGCAAGCATATCTCTTCATGAAGTTTTGCCCTGGAAACCTGTTTTCCTTATGGTCCTAAGTATGAATGCCCTAACACCACCCATAAGATCACACTGTTCCTCTTTTGACAGTGAGGTGGGCCTGAGCTCCCATACAAGGCTACTCCTCTCCACCCTCACTGGGTTTGCTGCTCCTCATTTGAAGTTGTGAGCTTTGTCTTCCTGCAGCACAGACCTTGTGTTTTGTTTCACTGTGTACACCCAATGCCTCACATGGTGCCCAGCACTGTGACTCCCCTGTGCTGGCATGCACAGAGAACTTAAGGAACATTTGTTGGTTGACTATCTGAGCAGGTGCATGGATGACCATGTTGAGCTCCCCACATACTCTTCTCCCTCCCCTCTGCCTTCGGCTTCTCCAGCAGCAGCCATCAAGGCCTTCTTCCACATACAAAGAATGGTTCCTCTATCGGGAAATGAAGTGTCCCCCTGCTGTGGGTGGTGACTTGTGTGCTTGTGCAGACAGCCTCGCTGCTCTCACCTGCTTTGATTCAGGACTGAACCTTCCATGCAAGGAGCATCAACAAGAGTCCACTCCATTACCTGTGCTGCAGGTGAAATGGGATGTTCACTCTGTTTCTATTGGAGAAACGTGGAAATCAGAGCAAAGTCATTCTTTGCAGTGTACTTGAGGGCTAAAGTCACTATTCTGTGAGAAAGACGGTTGAGTCAAGGTGACAGGAAAGAGGTTGGCTCAAAGATCCCTGGTACAGATGAGTGGTAAATGATGTCTTTCTCAGGTCCTTGAGGCCAGTGACTGGCTACAGCTCTGCTGGTGGAGAAACATCAAGTGGTGCCTGTTTCTGTCCTCCTGGGGGGCAGGGCTCCTCTGTGTTTCAGGGAAGCAGTGGCGGGTTCATTGGAGCCCCACCAATAACCTGTCTGTGTCTGTGATTCAGCAAAGGAAGAAACCTTGCTGAATTGGTATATCTTTACCTAGAAATTGAAGTTCAATAAGCAAAATGAAACTAAACATGCCAGAAATGAGAATTTTCATATATATGTATATATATATATACATATATACGTATATATATTTATGTATATATACGTATACATATACATGCATATATATGTATATATATGTATAAATATATATACGTATATATTTATATATATTTAAATATATATTTACTTATATATATATTTATATAAGTAAATTAGTAAAAATTGTAAAAATAGCAATTTGAGAATATAATTGCCACTGTAGCAGAACAACACCTTAACATTGTCAGACAAATTAGAGCATGGAGGGCCTAGCTTGTCCTCACTCTAGCAAACAGCAGCACCAATATGTTGCAACTATGGGTCAAAAAACAGTAGGAAGGGCCTCAGCTCATTCTCAGAGTAGGGTTCCATTTAGCTCTCTCTTGCCTCATGTTCCTTTATCCTCTTATATAGCTTCTCCAGAAAAACAACAACAACAACAACAACAACAACAAAATGTTAGGCTGTTACTAGTCACCTCCAGATTCTCTGGAGGGGGGACCAGTCCCTTCCAGAAGTTGGTATGTGACTATTTTGCATATGTATAGTCAGAGGGGGAGGGGTCATTTTCCCCCATTGAGTACATACTCAAGGACACTTGAGTATTTCTTATTGTATCTTGCTAGCTAAACACTTCTTTTCCCAAGTTTTCTGGGGGCTGCAAGCTCTTCAATACATTAACCTTTACAGCCTGTCAGCTTGGGACCACTTTTTTGAGATCTTATGGGTGCTGGAGGTAAGGAGAGGAGGCTGTCTTCTGGAATGCCCTCCCAAGGACATTGCCCCTATTGTTAAGAACTAAAGGAAATGCTATGGACAAATGAGCAGCTCTGGACACACCTCCCAGCTTCCTGCTCTATCTGACATATTTAAAGACATATTTAAAGCTGGAGCCTTGGAATGTGATAGGATCAGATGAGACCATGAGGGCAGGGCTTCTGAGCCATAGGAAGTGAACTCACACACTAACTCTGCCAATTTATGCCATGGCATGCTGCCCTCAGCAGAGACTGAGTGGATGCCACTGTCAGGCTTTGGATGTCTGGCCTCCAGAACTGTGAGCCAAATAAGCTTCTATTCTTTATAATTTCCCAGGATTCATGTATTTTATTATGGCAACAGAGAACAGACTAAGATAGGGGTATCTTTCTGTTTCTGGCAAAGGTATGGGCGGACCAGTGAGGCTGCCCCTATAGCCACTTACAATGGGGTCTTTTGCCAGCTGGCACCCTCTTAAAGGGTACTCTTAGACCAACTGTACATCAGCTTCCAAGGGCCCTGAGTAAACCTTTCTTGAGAGCCTGGTGAACCAGCCCAAAGATCCCACATGTTCTTTAGATATTTTGGATATCAATCCTCTATCAGAAGAGTAGATGGCAAAAATTTTCTCCCATTTATTAGGTTATCATTTTGTTCCATTGATTGTTTTCCTTGCTGTCCAGAAGTTTTAAAATTTGAGGTAGAACCAATGATTGATTCTGAATATTATTTTCTGTTTTATTGAGGCTTTACTCAGGAAGTCTTTGCCTATACCTATGGCTACATGGCTTTCCTCTGTGTTTTCTTTGAGCAGTTTCAAAGTTTTCAGACTTATAGCTAAATGTTTGTTCCACTTTGATTTGATTTTAGTACAAGGAAAGAGATATGGGTCTAGGTTCAGTCTTCTGCATGTGGATACCCAGTTTTTTCAGCCAGCACCCTTTGCTAACAAGGCTGTCTTACCTTCAGTGTATGTTTTTGGATCCTTCATCACAACTCATATGGCTGAAAGAGAACTGGAAAGACATTTTTAAAACTGGAAAACACCATTATTTTAGAAAGGTTTCCCGAAGTCTACCAGGCTTAGAGTCTCCTTGCTCTCTTCTTTGAATTACCTATCCTAGTGCTTATACCTAACCCTTTTGTAGCACAGTCTCTAAATAGGTTTCGGTTTCCACTTTGCATCTGAGGCCCTGAGCTCTCAGAAGACATGAACCATGTGTCTCTGTGTCCCTGGTCTCAGCTCAGTGTCCGAGGACCACATAAGTAGTCAGTGGAGGGTACAACCAGAGGAGTAAAACAAACTCATTACTCTGCTGGTTCGACTTGATTGCCATGGGAGCTGCCTACATCAGTAAAACACACTTCTAGGTTGTCTGGGTGGGTCTGGAAGGTGGGGCCTTGGGGACTGTGTCTGTTCCCTCCTCTACTGGCATGCTTCCCCTACTCTGCAGCCCAGCCACCATGAACTAAGTTGACTTGTGCTGCTATGCTCTTCCATCAGGACGCTTTGAGTTGGAGTCAGCTTACCGTGGACTGCAGTTCCTGAACCCATGGACCACATTTAACCTCTCTTCCTTTAAATTCGGGTGTTGGGTAATTTGTGCAAAACTGGATGCTGTCAATACTCCACAATTATCTATCATCTATAAGTTGTTAGTTAAAAAGCAATCAAGCAATCCCAGTTTTCAGTAAAATATTTCACTGGGTAAGAATGTCTCCAAAGTCCTGTGAGAATTCTGTCATGGATCTTGGCTGCTGAGGGACTTGCTGTTTCCAAGTCAGGTGTGTTCCCTTTGAACACAGCCCTGGTGGAGAAGGTAGACCAGCAGAGCTGTTGACTCCTGTGATAGGGACATATCCCTCTCCACCAGGCACTTCACTCTTGCATGGATTGTTCTTCACCCCACGGTCATGCTTACTAGGACAAAGGCTGTGCCAGTAGCCAATCTCGTTTGCCATGTTAAGTAAATCCATTCCAAGTAATCATGAGAGGAAGTTTGAAATTCTGAGAAAGAGGGAAAGTTCTAAAATTTGTTAGATACAGCTTTTAAGAAAAACAAACTTAAACTATCACAATTCTGTTTGAATAAAAAGGTAATGTTGTCTTATAACAGCCCATTTTGGTGAAGACCCAGATTTAATCTCTGTCTGACTATCTGCCTTGTACATTTTGGAGAAGTTATCTAAGCTTGTCTGCTAAAAGTGGGTCACCTCTGTTTCTTAAAATTTGATACTTCTAAACTGTATATACCTAACTTAGCAAAGGTACAACATAGGGAACCCATTCAGGATGGCAACTGTTCAAATGCTTTCCTATTTGCCTACATCTATATAACCTTGCTATACAAACCATATTCTGCTAAATGCATAGTATATTAGCTAGCTTTGTGTTACTTCAATGAAATACTACCTGAGACAGCTAATTTAGGAAGAAAACAGGATTATTTAGATCATAGTTTTGGAGGTTCAAAGTTGGAGACCAGTGGCTCCCTTGAGTCAGCCTCTGTTGAGTGATTAGATGGTATCACATTGTACTGACAATGCATGTAAGAATGAATGGATGTGTCTCAAACCAGGCAGGAGAGAGGGGAAGGTGAATTTTGGCCTATAAGAACTGATTTAAAAGAGTTCCACAAGATGGCCGAGGATTTAGCTCAGTTGGTTCCAGCATCTACCTTGCAAGTGCAACGTCCTGAGTTCATTCACCAGTAACCACATTCCACAATGCTGGGCATGGTGACTCACACCCAACAACAATTAGTACCACACACTGTAGTGCCAGGCATAGTGGCTCACACCTATAATCTCAGCACTCTGGAGGCAGAGACAGGTGGATTGCCTTGAGTTCGAGGCTTGCATGGGCTACATAGTGAGCTCAGGGTCAGCCTGCACTACAAAAAATAGAGTCCCACAGAAATGCAGTGTACCCTCAAAATTTGCTGAGGTTAGGGCCAGGGATTTACCTCAGTGCTCTGGCGCCTGCCTTATAAGCTCAAGGGCCTGGGTTTGATACCTGGTAACCACATACAACAATGCCAGGCACGAAGACTCATGCCCACCTGCAATCAGTACCACATACCACAGTGCCAGTGCCAAGTATTATGGCTCACATCTGTAATCCCAGCACTTGGGAGGCAGAGGCAAGAGGATTGCTGTGAGTTCAAGGCTGAGCTCAGGGCCAGCCTAAACTACAAAAGTAAAACCTATCTCAAAAAAAAAAAAAAAAAATTGCCAAGGTTACCTTCTTAGAATATCTGAGAATTATGGTCAAAAAGTGTCTATAAATGTCTATTTTTATAGCTGAAACCCTAAATATTCTAGGTCTAACACTTATGTAATTTAAGAAAATACTGTATTCATAAAGTCTTAGAAGTGTAGATTGTTTTGGCTACTTCTTAGGAACCTTAAAACTTTAAGAAGAATGAAACAAAAAACACTTAAAATAGCTATACCTGGTACAGAAACCTATTGTGATGGGGAAATGCTGGTGTGTCTACCATAGATGAGTTACAGGACAGCCAATCAGCAGCAAGGAGAACTGAATAATGCTCTCAGGTTGGCTCTTTGCAAACCTCCTGCCAAAAAAAAAAAAAAAAAAAAAAAATCAATTAAGAAAGACATTTGTGAGTTTCCCTGAAAAATTGTTAGAGTCTAAGAAAAAATTAATTAATTAGATTCTAAGGAAAAATTTAAAAAGGACTGAGGCCATGAACTCTGAACAGAGACTTTTATGGGTATATAGTCCCTCAATCCCTTTAAAGAACCAGTGAGTTCCTAATAGGACTTAATTCTTAGGGCAGCCACAGTCCCTCCCATCTCCTCCACTGCAGTAACCAGGGATCCAGCACACAGACTTTGAGGGGAAGCACTCAGACCCTATCTGTACTGTAGCAAGTAAGTGCAGTGCCACGGAGGGACCAGAAGCATGAGCAAGCTTTTGAGTAACAGGTGGGAGTATTAAGTCATGGGCCAATAGCAATAAGAGAGTAAGACAGTGAAATGCAGAAAAGAGGAGACGCTCTGGCTGCTGTGGACACTGTGTAATTTTGCAAAAGACCTCAGTTGCTTTTTGTCAGAAATATTTCCTGATCTTCTGGCTCCATTGTTCTGCCTTCCATTTTACTGTTTCACATTATGGGACTTCCCAGCAGGTGAGAGAAGTGTTAACACTTTTAAATATTTGTATAATCTTATCGAGGACTGGGTATCTGCTCTCCATCACTACCAGCCCTGCACTGGCTGCTCTTTTGATCTCAAGGCTTGGGTCACTCCTTTGATCACTCTGTGCCTTGATGTGGCCCCTCTTGGTGATCACAGCTTCTCTCACAGATGTTACTCTGAGTGTTTGGAGAAGCGGGTGGTAAGTCCCTGGAGTATCTGACTGAACTGAAGACGCTCTGTTTGGTTGTCACTGAAGCTGTCTAAGATTCTAGTGAAAAGCTGGGTGCAGCAGAACATGGTTTTAATTCCAGCTACTTACGGAGGCTGAGGCAGGAGGACTGCTGGAGTCCAGTTGAAGGCTAGCCTGGGCAAAATAGCAAGACTCATCTCAACAAAACTTTGACAGTTTAATAAGTAGCTCCTCAAATTCTTAACAGTAGTAAAATGTGGGGTAGCTTTACTTGTGAGGTGAAAGTACGGCTCACTGCAACACCAGCCAAAGGGGACTCTGGAAACAAGCAGACCAGGAGCCTCTGAGCCCTGTGTCTATGCTCTGTACAATTTGAGCTTCTCTGCTCCTGCCTCACTCAAGGTGGCCGGGCTCAGTCCAGGCCCTGCTTCCTCCATCGTCCACACCCCACCTGCACCCCACTGCACCAGGGAGCTGCTGCCCAGAAGCTGGTTCCAAGAGAGGCAGAGGGGAGGTGTTCAGGAAGCAGAGCCTGTTTACAGACTACTCTCCACGTTGGTCTGGCAGGCAGATTGAGGTTAATACAACATGGAAGGAGAAAGAGCGATGGAGATGAGGGAGGAAGGATCAAAGGAGGAGAGAGAAGTGTGTGTGTGTGTGTGGGGGGGGGTGACACCATCTTCTGATGATGAATTTGTGATCTGCTTAATGGGAGTCAGCAAAATGGTTCAATCACAATAAGTAAGTTTTAAAATATGAATACTGTTGAGGGAGCGCTCTGGGGCGAATATCTATTTACATATCTCCAAAACCCATGCGTTGCAGCCTTTCCCCTCAATGTCATGATATTTGGGGATGGAGACTTTAGGAATAATCAGGGGCCCTCATGATGAGATTAGTGTCCTTTCAAGAGGCACCAGAGAGCGTGTGCCCCCTTGCTGTCTGTAAGAGCACAAAATAATTACAGCCCGCAGCAGTGGGGATCGGCCCACAAACTGGGAGGAGAATGTCCGCCAGAAACCAAACCCACCAGCACCTCAGTCTTGGAGTTCCCATCTTCACACGCTTGAGAATAAAGTTCTGTTGTTGAAGTCACCTCGCCTAGTCTCTGGTATTTTGTGGTGTGACCAGCTGACCATTTTGGAGCACGTCCACTTAAGTCCTCAGTGAGGTACAACCATGGTAACTAAGCATGCCATTTGTTAAAGCTGGTTTTCCATTTTGGTGCCTAGAATTCAAAACGAGCCCGAGAGTGAAGCACAGGACTCGGAGAAGGTTATAAAACAGAGAAGGAAAACTAAAGACAAACTCTATCCTTCCTAAATTGACTCTGGGTGGGCCCTGCCCTGTGGGGTCTTAGAGGATGGGCTCAGAGCCTTAATTTAACTGGTTGCCATTCTTGGCATCTCTCTGAGGTGCGGCATAGCGTGGGGCCAAAAAAGAGTGATCCAAATAAAGAAAGGACTCAGATCTGTTAGGAATGACATGATCCTTCAATTTGATTCCCTTGATTCTGTTGGATTTACACATATTCTTTTTCCTAAAATATGCTTTATTATGGATTTACCTTTATTTTTCTCCTTTATAAATTATCTGGCATCATTCTCTAATCTGTTTCTCAATTACACTTGAAAAATTTTCTAGCTTACCTAGTCCTGGTTACTACCTTTAATAAAAAGACAGACAGGATGGTAATTAGAATTGTGTTGCTAACTCTACTGTGAATGAATATGATCAATAATTAGGAACTGCCTTCTTCAAGAATAAGTCAGTCTCACTGGAGCTCGATGTTTGGTTCATAAGCAGTGACACCCCCGCAGTTGCAAGCATTCAAAGGAAGGCAGAGATGGACGACATGTCTAGACAATGGACAAAGAGCTTCATGGATTCAGTCAGGCCCTGTGAGTGATCTTCAGAAGGAAAATAGAAGCCTTTTGTTGGAGACCAGAGACTCCAGACTTCTGCACAGCCAAATTCCCAAAGCAAAAATTGCCACTGAAAACTTCTCTTAAAGTTTGCATGTGAGATGCAGGAAGAATTTCTCTAAGAAAATGACAAAGAAATAGTTTTCTGCCATGGAATTTCCAACAGACGAGCTTTAAAAGACTCACTGTGTAAAGGTTTTGAGTTAAAGATCTACTTTCCTCCCTCTACACATTTATTCTGCAGCATCAGATGCTATACCTGTAAGAGGACATTTTCCAGGAGGAAGTGGTCCTTGTTCTAAGATGATCAGAATTGTTCTCCACGTATAGCACATTTAGGAAAGGACATTCATGTCAGTATTATAGGTGCTGATTTCATTGAAAGTTGTTTATTGAGCACTTCTTAGCAAAATACTGTTTGGCATGGAGAGCAGGAAGCATGGTCTTGACTTTAAAGAAACTTTTATCTGGTGATAAAGACAGATGTGGACATAGGTAATAAAATCTACATGGGGAGCGAACTGGCGACCGCACAGTTAATAGAAAGTGTGTAAAAGTGGCTCAGTCTGGATCACATTAGGCCTCAGACTGCAAACGAAACGCAAGCTTTAGGTCTTCTGCTGGTGGACACCGCAGTTCGTCCAAGGCACAGTTTCCATCCTGGAAGACTTTTTTTCTGCCTTCACAAAGTAGACTTTAATTTTCATCCCCTCTTTCAGTTGCCTGGGCAACAGCTGGGGTTGTAAGTCTGACTGGACAGGAAGCCGAGAAGTAGCGCTGAATGCTCCTTTCCCCCTCCTTCCTTCCCGCAGCAGGACTTTCTCAGCACACAGATCAAATGTGAGCAGGTCTATTGCCTCCTGGACTCCACCTGCAGCGGATGTGGCAAAGAACAAGGCTTAATTCGTCATAGGCAGAAGAGGAGCTACTTATTCCAGCTCGCAGGTGTGCATCCGGGGCCACCCTGCACTGCGTGCAGCTCAGCGTAGCACTGGCCAGGGGAACTCCGGAACCTGGTGGACCGGGAACCTCAGCACGCTGGGTCGGTGCTCCATACAGTATGAGCGTCCCTGCTCCTGCCTCACTCAAGGTGGCCGGGCTCAGTCCAGGCCCTGCTTCCTCCATCGTCCACACCCCACCTGCACCCCGCTGCACCAGGGAGCTGCTGCCCAGAAAGCTGGTTCCAAGAGAGGCAGAGGGGAGGTGTTCAGGAAGCAGAGCCTGTTTACAAACTACTCTCCACGTTGGTCTGGCAGGCAGATTGAGGTTAATACAACATGGAAGGAGAAAGAGCGATGGAGATGAGGGAGGAAGAATCAAAGGAGGAGAGAGAAGTGTGTGTGTGTGTGTGTGGGGGGGGGAAATGGTCCTTAGGGCCATTCGAATGAGATACAACTGAAAAGCACAATTAGTGTGTAAATTAAATCTATTATAGGCAAAGACACATTGCCTTTAATTGCCCTCCAAATACTCCTCTCTTGGGATACCGTTAATCCACCATCCTTGCCACTTTGGAAGCAGTTCTAGAAGTCTTTCTTTCACAAGTGTCTTCAGTTACATTGTTGTGGCTGTCTTGATATCCTGAAATGATACAAAACAATATGGTTATTCTGAAATATTGGTTACCATAACAATATGGTTATTCTGACAATATTCAGAAATCACACCATGCCAGATCCAGTGAGGAAGCAGACAAAGGCACACCACAGTGGTTCAGGAGTCTGTCTTTCCGTTGAATGGTACTGGGCACCAGCACTGACCACACTGCTGACTACACTTTGTAAAGACGTTCATGGACGTGGGTGTTATGGTCTCTAAACAGATCTCCTTCCAGAGCATCACTCACTCCTGTGGGAGGTGAGTGGATCTCGGAAGCATGATAATCACCGGCAGATTAGTCCATTGATGAGTAACATGAGGAGGTGAAGCCGCGTGGAGGAGGTGTGTCCCTGGGTATCACCTGAAGAGTGTATCTCCCTCCCTTCTCTGTGGACGGATCTCTCTCTCTCTCTCCTCCTCCTCTTCCTCCTCACCTTTCTCTTTCCCTCCTTCTTTTCTGTTTGCTGTCTGTCACCCCCAGACTGCTTCTCCTCTGTGATCCTCTCTGCTGAGCCACCATGGTTTGGCACCACCTGACTCTGGACTGAAACCTCTGCAAACTACGAGGGTCCAGAACTGTTTCACTGAGTGGCAACAACGATGGAATAGTGTGTTCAGAAGGAGGAGGAGTACTTTGAGAGAGATGGATGGCAATGCATCTTTTATTGTAATAATCTAAAAAATTTAACACTCACTATACTTTAATTACTCCTTGAACTGATTAAATAAGAAAACAGCTAACCACAAACCAAGAGATTATTCACAGTACAGTCTTGACACAATCTTTTCTAGAATAGATGAAAAATTCCTAAAAGTAAGTACAAAGACAAGCACCTCAAATTTTAAGTTAAGCACTTTACTTTATAATAGCTAGAGCTTGATAACACTGGATGTGTCCATCAATAGGTGAATGTAAGGAAAATGTGGCACTTTTACCAAATAGAGTACTACTTGTCATAAAGGAAGATAAACTGGAGGCATTCATAGGTAATTGGATGCAATTTGAAACCATACTGTCAATGAGTCTGACAAAGAAGCTTAACTATCAAATGGTTTCTCTCACATGAACAAGTCAGATATATATATATCATATATATATTTCAAATATATCATATATCATATATTTCAGATATATGATATATATTTCATATATATGATATATATTTCATATATAATATATGTCATAAATATACATCATATATATGGTATATATTTCATATATATATCATATATATCACATATATATCATATATATCATATATTTCATATATCTATCACATACATTTCATATATCATATATGTCACATATATGATATATATGTCATATATATCATATATGTGTCATATATATCATATATATGTCATATGTATCATATGTTTATATATCACATGTATGTCATATATATCATATATGTCATATATATCATATGTTTATATATCATATATATGTCATATATGCCATATATTTCATATATATCACATATATTTCATATATATCATATATATGTCATATTTCATATATATTTCATATATGTCATATATATTTCATTTGCATATAAAATGTGTGTGTATGTACATGAAGAGCAAAATAGGAGATCATAAATAGGAAAAAGGAGAGGTTCAAATGGTTCCCCAAATTATTCATTCTGTTGTTTCAAAAATATTTAAATATATATGCTAATTTGTTTCATTTATACTACTAGTTCTTCCTCCCTTTACCCCCAGTCCCAGGAATTAAACTCAAGACCTTGTGCTTGCCAGGTAGACATGGCACCACTGAGCTAAATTCCAGGGCCTTAGTAGTTTTTCTTAGCTTGCTAAAAAGAAAGTTATATGCTAACATCTGTCTGTTTCTTTTTTGTAAGAGATAATATACTTTGTCAGTCTAATACTTTGAATAACTACTATGAAGATAGTGATACACAGTGTGTTAACTATTGTCATCCTTTTATTATGTTATGAAATTTTGTCTTACTTTTGCATAAAGTAAAAAAAGAAAAGAAATAAATTTAGCACTTCATAAAGAGGATATCCAAATGCCCAACAAGGAAACGCAGATGCCTAGCATTATTACTGTAAAGAAAATACAAATTATAATCACAGTGAGATACCACCATACATTAAAATTATTGTGGATATCACATGTGACTGAAGTTCTTTTTGATTCTTATATATTGCGCCAATTAATTTTAATTGTCCATCTGATTAATTCTAGGAGGGTAATTGGATTGCAGTGGTACTATGCTTTTCAGTGAATTCACCTACTGGTGCTCACAGCTGAATATGAAGTGTGAAAGGGTGGGGCCTGGTAGGAGGAGGAGGATCACTGGAGTTATATTTTTCTGTCTGTGTTTTGCTTTCCTGCTGCTATGAAGGGCTCCATCATGCCTTTTTCTATAATTTTTCTGCCCTATAATCAGCTGACTATGAACTAACTCCTCTAAAACCATGAGCTATTTTAACCCAATCCTCCAAAATTGTGTTGAGTATTTTGTATCACTAATGGGAAGGTTGACTGATACACTGGTATTAAATATACAACCACTTTGAAAAACTATGTGAATGGCAAATGTTAGTAAATGCAAACATTTAAGTACCCTAAAATTTACAATTCCAGTACTAAGATATACTCAAGAAAAATGAGGGCATATGTTCACAGGGATATATGCTTAGACATTTACAGATATTGTGGTAGTCTCTGGGACAAAATAGCCAACACTCACAGTTTAAATGGGGAGAGATTTAATTTGGCTCATAGTTTTGGGTATCAGCCCACGGTAATCTGGCTCTGGATGTGGTAGAGGAAAGATGCTTACCTCCTGGCAGCCAGGAAACAGAAAGCAAAGGGCAGGGGGGAGACAGGGAGATACTCCAGGAACTCATCAATGTCAACCAGGCCACTGCCTACTGGCACATTTGGCTGTGAACCCATCAATGAATCAGTCTAAGAGTAGAGCACCCCATGGTCCAGTAACTGTCCAGCCTCCTCTCTGAACCAAGATTTTAGCAAGCATTCTATATCTGAGCCAGAGAAGATACTTTACAAATCATGGGTACCCTGGAGAAAAAAATCAAATGCCCACATTATAAAATTGATAGATAATTGTGGTACATTCATATAATGGGACACTATACAACAATAAAAAAGTGAACTATTGGTACCTACAACAACAGTAATGAATCCCAATGACACTATGCTGAGTAGAAAAACTCAGGGATATCTGAATCCATTTATATGAATTTCAAGGACTGGCATATTGATACTGGCATATGTCAATGTTGCTTACTAGAGAAACTAGATTTAATGCAAGAATATAAATATATAAGCATTTACAAGGTTGGCTTACAGTGACTATCCAGACTCAGGTGTGGAAGAGTGCAAAAAATCTGTCTGTGCACTAGAGATCTGAAGGATTCAGTTGAAGGTCTGGAGACCGCTGCAATGCCCAGGGCCAGTCTGGATCGGGAGCTCAAAGGCTCTGCGGTGGAGGTGAAAGGTCTGTGCCACAGACCAGAGAGTCTGCACTGGAAGCCAGGTGACAACTCCAAGGTGAGGACTGGAGTTTCTTTGAAGAAACAGAAGCAAGCCCTCCATTTTCATTTCTGTTTTACACCATTCCGGTAACAATCCTCCCCAGGGTCAGTCTTCTACATCCAGACCAATATTGAGCCAATTTAGTTGGGCATTTCTTGCTCAAGTTGACACAGTCAGTTCACTATCACAATCAGTCACGTGATTGTGGACAGAGTGGTATGAACTGAGAAGCAAACCTCACAGGGCCCTGAACATGTTCTCCATTTAATTTAGTTGGTGATGATCTAGGCATACATATAAAATATTAGTGCCAAGAATAGTGTCAAGTGCCTATAATTCCAGTATACTGGGAAGCTGAAGCAAGAGCATCATAAATTCAAGCCCAGCCTGGCAGCTTAATGAGACTCTTTCTCAAAATAAAAAAAATGAAATTAGGCTGTGGATGTAAGTCATGCCAAAGCACTACATTCTTTCTTCAGTGCTGCAACAAACAAATACCGTACATAAATAACCAAGCTACATGCTTAGATTAGTATCTATTGTTTAGTTTACTATGCACTATATATTACTAATAAATTTGAAGCAAGAATATGAATAATACCAGAAAATATATTATCCAAATTTGTTCACTGCTAGAATTTTACTCTGTTATCTTTTTTTGTATCAAAATGTGAAACAGTGCAAATTCTCTGTGAAGTCATCCTGCATTCTGTGCCCCTTCCGTGGTCCCTACTGCTGTCCTCACCCTGGTCCGCATCCTGACCTTTGTGCTCTAAGTTCTCTCTGAGTGTCTACTGGATCTGTTCTGGATTTGTTTCTGGGAATTCTGCAACAAATAAAGCAAATGTTACTGTCCTCATGGAGGTGACACTGGAAAGGGTGCAGGAATAGACAGCAATGAGCAAAATATTAAAACTTGGTTTGTTAGGTGATGATGTGGTTTGGAGAAAGGTAAGGACAAGGAAAGCAAAACAAGGAGGGCGTCCAATTTTGGATCAGTTTGTGAGGGAGTGACACAGTGGAAGGTAACATTTCAGGAAGATCTGGAGAAGGAGGAGGAGTAAATCTCCTGGGGACTAGTCACAAGTGCAAGAGGTAGTTTCAGTGCTGGATGAGTGTTGTGTGGGTTTGAGGACCAGCAGAGAGGTTGGTGGGACATCCACAACTGATTCAGGTGCAGCTGAGGTCAGAGAGGGTGGACAAGGACGGACCCCATGGTCCGTGCTAAGAAGTGGCCCCGTGGGAGCTGTCAGAAGGTTTCGAGCAAAGGAGGGATATGACCTAGTACATCTTTAAACAAGTCCGTTCTGGCTTTTATGCTGAGACTAGACCCAGGCAGAAGCAGGGAGACCAGTTAAGAGCATAAAGCACAATAAATCCAAGGCAGAGATGGAGTGGATTGGCCTTGTCAGTAGCACAGATGTGTGGAGATGTAGGTGAATTGTGTGTGTGTTTTCAAGACGTGTACAACACCTATGAAGCACCGACAACATTTGATGTTCCACTTGCTTTGAAAGTTCATACATAGAAAATTATACCCCATCAGTCCTTTTGTAGTCTACATTTTTAAAAAATTCATGTTGATACATGTAGACTATTTTATCTTCTGCACACTATAACATGGTACAGACTTACTAGAATTTACTTATTTGTGTCTTTAATAAGGCCAGTATGAACCAAGCATTGTTCAAGGTGCCAGGACTTAAGGACACAAACAGCAAACATTTCTGCCCTGGGGATCTTAATGCTTGTTCATGACCATGGTGCTGAGCATTTAGGTTGCCCCAGCTTTTCACTGTTACAAAATGCTGTAATGGACAGCCCCTGGCTTTCTTTGTGTATAACCAGAAGGACGCGTGATAGGGAACCTAAGCACAGAATTTAGAGATATCTCAACCACTGTACTGTTGCTTCCTGTCTTACTTTTCTCATTGGTAAGACAAAATACCCAACACCCAAAGTTCAAGGAGGAAGAGTTTATTCTGGCTGACATTTTGTCAGTTTCAGTCTGTAGTTAGCTGGCTCCATGGTAGGGTGGCATAACAGAATGGCATCACAGAGGAGAAATGGTTCATGGTAGGCAGAAGACAAGAAAGCAGCAAAGCAGAGAAGTAGAAAGCAGCAAGCAACAATCAGTGACAACAGCAGCTCTCTTCTGTCCCTCACAGTCCATGCAGGGGCATGTAACACTCATATCCAGGTTAGGGTAGCCTTAATCCTAGCATTGTACCAGCATCCATCCATAATGTCAGCAGTACACACTGTAGATCCAGCCACCCCTGAAAAGCTCCACCTACGACCATGTGAGCCTTTCGGGGACATCTAGATACACATCATAACAATTTTCAAAGTGATTGTTTTAATTTTCAGTCTTCACCAGTTCTGATTTCTCTTCAGTCCTCAATCAAAGCTTGATTTGAAACTTTGGCCAGCTATTGGGTAGAAAATAATATCTTATTACTTTCATTTTATTGATTTTTTGGTGGTACCAGGGATCAAACTTGAGCGCTTGTGCTTGCAAAGTAGGAGCAGTGGTACCACTGAGCTAAATCCCTGTCCCTATTTTACCATTTTTAGCTACACTGTATACTAGTGAGCCTGAGTGTCATTTCAGATGCTTATTAGCACTTATTTCTTCTGTGAACTAGCTGTTAACAGTTTTGTCACTTTCTCCTAAGTTTGTCTTTTACTTAGTAAGTTGCTGAAGGTTGTGTGCAACTTTCAAATACTAATCTGTGGCTTATTACACAGGTAACAATGAATTGTCCTTTATCTTTTTCTTAGAATTCTTTTTCTTGTGCTGAAGTTAAATAACGAATGTATTGAAGGTAAACTGTAATGAAATTGGTCTAAGGCAGCCTCCTGACAGACTTATTGTCATCTAATATAGTTCTAATGGTATTATTCTTTTTTTTTTTTTTTTTTTTGAGACAGGGTCTCACTTTGTGGTTCAGGCTGGCCCTGAGCTCAGCCTCAAACTCACATCACAATCCTCCTGCCTCTGCCTCCCGAGTGCTGGGATTACAGGCGTGAGCTACCACGCCCGGCACTGTGGTATATGGTATGTGGTACTGGTTGCTGCTGGGCATGAGTCTCCACACCCCGTATTGTTATGTGGTTACCGGGGAATCGAACCCGGGTCCTTGCGCTTGCAAGACAGGCGCCGGAACCACTGAGCTATCTCCCCCGGCCCACTAATGGTATTATTCTTAAGAGGCAGCAATGAAATAAGCTTTGTATATTTATTCAAATATCTTTCTAAAATTATAATTATGAGCCTTGGCTTTCAAAGCAATTGAATACTTAAACATGTAGAACTTAACAGAATGGGTGGTTAAACATTTTACACCCTTCAAACTCTCCAGAATAAAGTTATACTTTGTGAGTTATTGTCTGCTTTTTAAAATTCTATTTTAAGTTTTCTTTCCTTGCTTCCTTCTGGGCTAAGCAGGTCAAAATGTGTTATATAAACTCAAAGAAAAAGTTTCTCCATTGAGATTTATTTATTACAGATTGTATAATCACAAAAACAGTGCACAGCTAGGTCCGGTGACACAGCTGACGTCGACTGGGCTGTTAACTGATAAGACACATGCCGCACTCGAGAGCTGTCATCACGTAGCGCTTTAAAGCCAGAGTGGGGAAAGTATTAGTCCATGGGCAGATCAGTTCAGAAAAAGAGGAGACGCTATCCCGATGCAAATGCCTCAAACTAGACAAGTCTTTGGCGGTCAGCCTGCGAGTCTGCTCCCCTAAAATCCTTCGGAGCAGAGAGGCAAGGTGGAGTGATTCACATGGCACCATCAGAGTGAGGGTGTCAGCTGCTGTCTTACAGCAGCAGTGATGGTGCCAGAAGAACCCACCCATCCTTGCTTTTTATTTTTCAAAGGCTGTGGGGATTCTGCTGATAGTTCAATTGAGGGCCCACCTAAGAGGAGGAGGTCGCAGATCGACCTCTGAAAGGACATAGTACAGCTCGGGGACTGTATGTGTGCTCAGCCCGCGCCAGCCCTAGGCTGGAGCCCGCAGACTAAAAACAAAACAGAACCTAAACTCCCGGTACAATGTAGGCCAGGGCTTGACATCTGAGGACTGACGCTTCGGGATTGTGGGGATCTCTCCTCCGTGCATGCTGGGGTGTTCAGCAATACGCCTGGCCCCTGCCCACAACCTAAGAGTCAACCTGAGTGACAGCTCTCCCTACACCTCAGCTGAGACTGACAATGTCTGCAGGCCTTGCAAATGCCCTGAGGGACCACAGCAACTTCCACTGTGAGACCACTGATTTAAATCAATTCTCTCTCCCTCTCTCTCTCTCTCTTTCTCTCGCTCATTACTGTCATTAAGAACAAGGTCATGCTTTGAAGGTTTTGAAAATAACGATTAAGTGACACGTTTGGTGTTTTCTTTTTTTCTCAAGATGAAACAAGTTAAGTCATAATAGGCACCTTTACTTAGCCGCTGGCCTCAAGCCTCAAATTTGAAAGGACTGTTCGAGATCCTGCATGTTAAATACCTAATAGTATAAACGAGGCTTAGGAAACAATATACTTTGATACATTCCCAAAGAGAAGGGAAAAAATAATGGTCAAAATGTTGGAAAAGGGAAAGAGTGAATTATTTAAGAAATATTGTTGTTAGTTGTACCACCAAAGAAAACAAGTTCATAATTAGGTAACAACATGGCAGTGTGCTGTGCTGACAAAACCTTGCAAAATATTCACTGATGTCCCCATTAAACATTCAAATAAACAATATAGTGGAGTCACTAAACTGAAGTGTTTGAGAGATTCTAGATATATACCAAAGCTTCAAAACAACGCACACAGCATGCTAGAGAGGATTTCTGCTGGTGGGCATTCTGCTTAGTAACAGGAGAGGTGTGTTCATGTGCTCAGTAGTATGTGCCTATTGTTTCTGCTTTAAGTGTCTCAAACAATCATCACTGTTCAGAAAGAAATGAAATGTGTTTTTTCCAGCATTCAATTCAATAAAGAAAAAAATGTACAGTTCTGCTAGGTCCTATGCTAGCCATTGGGTCTGGAACTTGTGCAACTTGTGTTGCACTCAGTTATAGCCAGAGAAGGTGAAAATTTCATTAACTTTTCCTCAGACATGCATTTCCAGGTATATGTGGCAGAACAGGATTACAGCATTTTCTTTCTGGAACTCTGAGATGCTAAATGCTTAACACATGGTAAATGTTCAGGCTTCCAGGAAAACGAAGCTGGGTTTACAGGAGATAAAACTAAGGATGCAAGAAACTTAC
>PVIR01010779.1:0-47759 GCA_004026965.1 Petromus typicus | reverse complement strand
AAATGAGTCCTAGCATTGTATGTTATATATTGTGAAATAGAAAATGCTCAATGTGAAATAAGGTGAAAGGGGACAATGTTGAGATTGTAACAAAAAAGTAAGGAAACAAATTTTATATATATGGGGGGGTGGTAGGGTGGGTGGGGCTATGGGAAAAAATGAGAATTAAGTTGTGTCTTATACTGGTACAAATCCCCATGATGGAGTGCAATCATGATGTGTATATTTAATGTACCAAGAAAGATAATAAAAAAAAGAGTCATTTTTGTCCTATTACATCGACTAGAATGAGCTTGATTTTGAACACATAAAATATTTGCATAAGTCACAAAGTTCATTTTCATTCCTTTGCTTTCCTTCTCTGAAATTCTGAACTAGAGGAGCTCTATGGGGGTAAATAACATACGTGTGGTGGTGTGTGCTTCTCTGTTTTTCCACTACAAAGGAGGAAGCAAGACTGTGCTTTGTGTCCAAGAGTTCTGAGCCAGCCTAGGCAAACAAAAATACTCTATCTCTTAAAAGAAATAAGCAAATAAATAATATCAGCTATTGTTCACATTTCTGAAGCACATGATATATAGATCTGGCTAGACCACATATTGTAAGAAGAAAGCAATTGGATGCCTTCTGTAGAATGTGGTCTTATTTTCTCATTGATAGGACAAAATACCTGACAGCCACTGGGAAAGAGGGACATATTTATTTTGGCTCACAGTTTGTAGAGGCTTCTGTCCATAGATGGCTGGCTATAGTCCAAGATAGCTTGGGGAAACAGCTCATAGTAAACAAGAAGTGGAGAGAGGGAACAAGAAAGGAGGGACAGTGGAATCAAGGGAGGAAGGAGAGTGATGCACCTTCCCAGGCCACACCCCAAGTGACCCACCTACTCCAACTAGGATTCACCCACCAGCATCACATTCAGCTGTGAACTCATGGGTGGACTTCACCATAACCATCCTCTGAAGCAACTAGATCACATTTTAATTTTTACATGAAAGTCCTATGTGCCGTATGGCACAGCACTGTCTACTCATTTGTATTTTTGGAGAAATGTCTACTCTGTTCTAATGCAACCAGTTAAAGCAAAGGACTTGTACCGGTGTTTGTCTCCATGAATAACTCCCGAAGGAGAATCTGCTTACCATGGGTTTATAACAAATGACTTATATCTATTTTTTATCCCATAAGGCTGGAAGGCTTCACCTCTGGAAAATGCACAATTTATGCCAGTGATATAAAGAACAATGCTTTCATATTCATGGGTTCATTTTCCATCTTTAATATAAGGAAATTGTAGCACCAGTGTGGGATTTTCTCTTTCAGCATTACTGCCATCATGATAAATGGGAACACACAGCTTTGCTCTACTCATTGGTGAAAAAATGTAAATGATACTATACTAAGATAGACTAATATGGCCATTTGCTAAGTTGTCCTAGTCATGAACACATCATCTAAAGTGTGGAGAAAGAATTTGCAAGTTACTTTTTAGGTCAAAAAATATCCTTAGGCCTCCAGAAACAGTCTTTGCCTCATTCTATATTTCATTTTTTTCTGCCTCCTATCTTCATGTAGAGTCTAAATTAATCTTATAATGAAAAGTACACTCCAGAACTGAGGAGGTTTGGTCATGTCCATATGTGTGCTTTTGCTCTAGAAGTTTCAGTGGATGCAGTTAGTTACTATTCCTTCAGGAGATTTCCCATTTTTTTCCATGTGTATTATAGAACCTTGGTGCCATCACAGATAGTTTCATCTGCTATTTTTTTTTTTTTTTTTTTTTTTTTTTTTAGACAGGGTCTCGCTTTGTAGTTGAGGCTGGCCCTGAGCTCAGCCTCAACTCACATCACAGCAATCCTCCTGCCTCTGCCTCCCAAGTGCTGGGATTACAGCACTGTTGTTGATTGAAGAAAGTCTCCTTGTCATCTCTACCTCTCCCAAGATCAGTTCCTCATCTCTCACTCCTCATGGTCATTAGGCTTTAATTCCTTGATTTTGAAGACTTGCAATCTTCTCAGAAAAATGTCCATCTTACCATAGTCTATGACACTGCCTTTATTTTAACCTAGAGTTTTTGAACTTCTTTTCACTTTATTGAAGCTTACAAATGCATCTTCGTGAATGCTCATCATACTCTATTAGGAGTCACTCTTTGGTGTGTTTGAATTTTTATACAGTTGGCCAGTTTGTCATATTGTCATAAACAAATACTGTGCTGTTCATTAAGAATGTTCTGCATATCTTTCCTTTACATTTAACTTCTCATAACTTGATACCACCATTGGAATCTCACCTCCTAAACTATCTTTCTTTCTGGTTCCTAGAAATATATGTACAATTATTTCACAGTAGTGAATATTGTTGCTTTTTCCTGCAAGTTAAATTCTGGACCATTAAAAAAGTAGTATCAATGATTACCATAGCTGCAGGTATAGAAATGAAAAGCAGTAGGATTTTAATATCCATATAATAAAAACTGGGTTTATCCATTAATGTACTACATGAGACTGATTGAAATTTTTATGCTGTCTGATTTAAAACATTTTACTTTGCTCATCTGAAAATTTTAAAAGTACACTTATAATATAACTTCTGTGTAATGATTCAATGTCTCTTGACATTTTTAGAAATGGCACCGAAATTATTAATGTTAAATATATTACTGCTGAAAGAAAAGCTAAGAATATGTTGAATATCAAGATTCTGATGTTCTAAATAATATGACATAGGCTTTTCTTCATAATTGCTGTTGAAATAAAATCGGTCAAATAATTTATTCAGAGACTGTTATAATGCTATTTTCAGTTCCTGCTCATATTTCACATACCGACCTACTATTATCATGTTTGTTGAAAAGAGTCCAATGTCCCTAGAGTCAGATGATTCAGATTCAAGAAAAGTTCCCACTGTAACTCAGAGGACACATAGTGTTATAAAAATAATGTTGGTTGCAAAGAGCTTGGGATGACGAAAATGACAGACAAAACAAGGGGAGGCTCAGCATACTTAATGGTGTTAGAATGTAATAACAATGGCAATAAGTAACCATCCCTGTATTGATAGGCCATCACAGTAAGCATCAAGCAGTAGATGGAGATTCTGCTTAGAATTTCACTTTTGAAAACTCCAGGGAAATAGGCAACAGTTAGTGACACTACTTCTATGTCATATTTATCATTTGTAAGGACTCAAAGAAATGTGATATTTGATAAAGCTGAAGACACCATGATCCAGGTACATAGACGTGGAGTCAGTTGGCCTAGAACCTGCTTGAAATGTATGATGGAAGGTTCCTACTGTGATATTTGTAGAAAGCATTCGTTGAGAGTATTTGGATTCTTTATTAAGGGCCACATCTATTATAAAACTCAGACAAACATGAACATTTGAACGCATACTATCCGACAAGGAGAGGAGGAAAAACAAAAGACAGGCTATACAGATATAGATGAATGCCTTTTACTGGCTCAATCAAGTTAATCCAACAGAACAACAACAACAACGTGGTAGATTTTGGTACAATTTTAGATTTATCAAAAACATATCAAATATTGTTATAATTGCAGATTTAATGTTAATTCTTCCCACTTGGTTTCCTTTCACTAACCATTAAAAGATGAAAATTTCATTAATCTATTTTCAAGATAATTGCAATAAAGCAGACAGCATGAGCTGTATTTGTTTATGAAGTGAAATATGCTTTCGATAATGGCTGTAGCTAATTCTTATATGCTAGAGAAAACTATAGTTAAGATATATTAGACAATATAGTCTTAATAAATAGAGTGCATTTTCATTACCAGTGCCTCAAGTTTTAATTAGTACCTCTTAGAGACGCTGGTTTTATGTTTCATAAATTAATGTTACAAAAAGTCCTTTTTCTTTACAATATATTATATAATTTATGTTTTTCAAGATTCTCCCACAATTATCTTTGCTTCTTCTAATTGTTTCAAATTAATATATGAAACTAAAGTTTTATAATGGAACATTAATTTAAAAAATCATACTCAAAGCTCTCTAAAAAATCTTCTAATCCACCAAAGTAAACAATTAAACATCTAAATGCTTCAAAAGCAAGCTTCAGCTTTACATTCATTTGAGTAATAGGTTTTCTGCATTTTATACTCATTTGTTATTGTCTGTGGAAAACAGAAATTTTACCTGCTAGAGCCATTGTTCTACCTATCCCACTTTCCTATGAATTCAGTTGAAGTTAGCATGTGAATTTACTACTAATAATAATGCAGAAGTATATTGCTATTTAGATAAAGCTTGATTTTTAAAAAAAAACTTTTCTTGCCAGTGAAGGCAGTACATAGTGACTAACACTTGACAGTGAAAATCTAAATTCTCTTTTGACTTGGTCTATACATCAAAAGGTGTCTAGTAAAAATAGAACCCATGGTCTACCAGGCTCTTAGCTACTTTTTAGGAATTTTATTTTTGTTTATTCAAAGGACTTCCACTGCCTTTTAGCAAATGATTCTGTGACTCATGCTAAGGTGATCTATACCTTAAAAATGACAACTTTTTGACATATGACTTTTTGTGTTACATGTCAAATGTTGAAAAACTCAAAGTTTAACATTTCTAATGATAAGTTTGAATCATTTATACTTAAATGGACATATCTGGAGGATATCCTCATAAGTGAAATAAATAGGTCACAGATAGGTACACATCACATCTTTTCTCTGGTATGAGAAAATGAAGATGTAAATGAGTCCTAGAATTATATATTATATATTGTGAAATAGAAAATACTCAAAGTAAAATAGGGTGAAGGGGGAAAAATAATGAGATTATAACAAAAAAGAAAAGAAACAAATTTTATGTATATAGGGGGTGGTAGGGTGGGTAGGGCTATGGGAAAAATGAGAATTAAGTTGTGTCTTATACTGGTACAAATTCCCATTATGGAATGCAATCATGATGCATATATGTAATGTACCAATAAAGATTTTAAAAAAACTCAAAGTTAACCATTTTTCATATTTAGGAGAGAGACCAGATATATGCAAAATTGCAAAGAAAATTTCTCTCATAGTATTTCTATTAAGTTTGGGAGTCCTTATCTTTGGTCTTTCAATCAAAATTAGTAACAAATGATTACATTATTTTCCTTAAATATTGGCGTTAAGTAATCGTTGTGTATGTTACTACTAACTGCCATAGACTTTGTAGTGTTTCCACACTGGAGTGCACTTCCATCATGTTTGACCATGGGAGATGCTTCCTCGACTCGATTTTGACTGGAAACTGAGTGAGCTGGCCTTGAAGGCCCTACGTGGGAGGGAGGTACTGTGGATGTGACCACTCTCCATTCCTGTGCAGATGCTGTTGAGTCATACAGCCAGAATTCATACATTAAATCATGTAGACTGTCCTACTTATCCCAAATAAAGACTGCAGTGTCTCAGGTCAGTGGGAGGATACTAAGCCTGAGTGAGGGACAATAAGATGTTTCATGAAAAATGTGAAGGTCTATAGAGAAATGTCTATTTATGTGCTCTGTCTTTTTGTCCTTTGTAAAAGCAAGCAAACAAACAAAAATCCCTTGATTTGTAATTCTACTAAATAGGACTAACCTTAGAATAGTTGAAAACATGTTTTTTGTTTGGTTACTTATTTTGTAGGATAATTTGTTCTACCTTAAGGCATTATGCCCTACATAATTTTAGGACCCCGACTTATTAAGGGAGAAGACAACTCTTTTGTTTTAATTCACTCTGGAAAAATAATTTGAAAAGAATAAAGTCTGAATGATCCTTTGACTAATATAAACACTTGGTTTCACCTGAGTATTCATAGGCACAGGGAATTAAACTAATAAATGTTGCCACATCCTGGATGTACAAGCATTGAGTGTGCAAGATTATTTTAGAAAAGGGAAAGTTTGTTTGAAACAAGATTTTCTATCCTTCCTGACCTGAACTACTTATCTGACAGTAACGGTGAAAATAAAAATGCTAGCAATTTCAAGGGTTAGCTTGCAGGCCTCATGTTCTAGAAGCCTGGAGACAAACTCACAGATGTCATATGTCTATGTGTACTATATATAAAAATGCATAAATGATGTCACTTCATCATTTTCTCACTTGTGAAAAGCAAAGACTAGGTGAAGAGTCAAATGAGACTCAGTCTCCCATCTAACTTGGGAAGGTATAGTGGAATCCACTTCTCGTGATGTTCGTGGCTGACTTTCGTTACCACTTCTTTTTTGTTTGCCTATTTGTTTGAAACAAAGTCTTGCTTTGTAGTGCAGGCTGGCATTGAACTCACTGTGTAGTCTGGGTTGGCCTTGAACTCATGGTGATCCTCCAGCCTCGGCCTCCCAACCTCCAGCTTCAGCCTCTCAAATGCTGGGTTTACAAGTATGTGCCAGCACATGAACAAGACTGCCAACTGTCAGATGTAGTAGTAACCTGTCAGCAGTAAGAAAATAAATTGTTTCTCTAAAAACAGAAATATATTTTGTGTACTTTCTAATATAATAGAAACTATTGAAGTAGGATGTAACTGCAAGAATTAAAATCTAGACCTTTGCAAGCTCTTACACATAGTGCTTGCAATCTCCTTATTTGCTATTCCCAACCTCACCCACCCTGAGAAATTCAGCAATGAAGAAGGGAAGAACTTTCACTCTGAATTGTAGGATGTGTGAGTGGGAACAATTTCATTCACTGTTAGTCTTAAAGTATTCATGTAAAACAGCTGTACTTTCTGATTGTTATTCTTGACTTTATGGGTGGCATTCTCCTTGTGGGCTTTGAACCAAGTGTGGGCAATTGTGTCTCCAAATTATTATTAACACAATCACATATGTTAATGAAAATGATGACTAGTGGAGAATTACAAGTCGCTCATTAGCTGTCACATTAGCACTAGGTAATTAGTACTATTTAATAGCTATTGAAACCTTGAATAAAGGCCAATCTATCATTTCCATCTGTCTCTACTAAAATGAAGTTTTCATCCCTGAGAAGGTAGGAATCAATGAATAAACATTTTTTAAAAATTGTTCTCTTTAGTTAGTACTCTCTAACTTATGACCTATCTCACTTTTTATTATTTTGCTATCTTCCTATATGTGGCAAATGTTGACAACAGCTAATGACTATAAAACAGGATAGCTGGCATTAAACAATTCAAAGTATAATATGCAAAGGTATTAGCACTATAATAATTTATATTCTGGTAATGAAGAAGTGTCATATTTATATGTAGCTGGGACATGGGAGACATGAAATATCATGGAACAACATCTAATCTGGTGCACACTGGAGGAAGGGTTATTGGTGTAGCACTTTTCTCTCCATGATGAAAAATAGCCTTGTTAACCTGCTTTATTTGATAATCTTGCATCTGACCTACTGCACGTGCTCAACTATAAGTCCAGGCAATTGTCCTTCATGTTCTCTTGAAGTGGCCCAACTGCCCCTTCAAGGGACAGCCCATTCCTACTTTCTCCCTTAAACCTGTATTTCCCACTTCAGTCAACTCTTACCCTTTTCCACGAAACTTAATTGTTCTTTATATCACTCTGCTGTTTCTTATTTTATCTTTTATGGGTATATACTATTTCCCAAATTTATTATCCACACTAAAAAATATTATTACTGTTGCTTCCCTATAACTCTAAATTTCATCTTGAAAATTTGTAAACAAATCTTGAATCCCTTTTCCAAAATGCTTGGGACCAGCAAGTCTTCAGATTTCCATTGTCCATTGCTTATGTATTTGCATCAATTTTTGCACATTTAGTGTCTCTAATTGACAGAGCTGCAGTCTTCCAAACTCTGAAACATTTTGATCACTGACAGGATACTCAGAAAGTTCCAAATTTCAGAGCAGTTTGGATTTTAAATTTGCAGGTGAAAACTGCTTGTTTGTAACACAAGGGAATTTAACAACAGAAAATAAAACCCCAAAATGTTAAAATATTGTCATATAAAATTATTTTCAATCGACCCTCTGCTTTGACAGCAGAAACACCTCATCCACAGTCTTCTGACTCTTTTGCCTTATGATGCTATCATGGTGCTCAATGTACAATGTTATTAATTAATGCTAACTATGCTTAATAAACAAATCTAGAGTTTTAGCAATCTGTCACCAGGTGGTGACAAAGTCAAAGTGGTATGTAGTTTGAATATTACCAAGTGGTAAATCACAAACATACTCAAGTCCATAGCAACACTGTGTGTGTGTGCAAGTTCAGATTCTTTTCTAGCAACTTTATATTATAAATGTGGGAAGTACACAAGAGATTCTAAATTCAGATTTCTCTCCCTAGAAAATAATTTTGTATAGATTCTTCTTGCCGAGCTCAGCTTCCCTTAAGTGGCACATTCTTATGTGTCCCAAGTGCTGCAATAGCTCAACTCTAGAGAAATCTGAGTGTGTCAAAAGGGTCGGCCCCTACTTTCTTTGCCATTGAAGAATTACGGACACTTGTTTTCTTCATGCTTGTTAAAATACTCTTTCTTTTCTTTAAACGTCAAAAAGATAAAGGGTAAAACTGAACTTTAATTCAAATTTTCAAACAGCTTAAAATTATACTGCTATTATTTAACAATTAAGAGGAAGAACTGATTCTCTAATTCAAGGCCTTCTCCTATGATTTCATCTTATCTTCTCAGAGTCATCTTCCATGTAGCTCTATATGGACCAATTTAAATAGAATTCCACGTGCTGTCCCCTATATAAACTGTCCATATTTTCCAGTCTACATTTTCATCATCATCATAGGCTATGGGATCTCTCCCAATGACAGAAATATGCTATCCTCTCAGTACAGCCAAAATGTTCTCAGGACACATAATATTCCCTGGTATCTGTTGCTGTTTGAGACTCTTCCTGTTCCCTGTTCCTAAGTGTGCTTATGTATATTTGTTCCTTTCTTTAGGGTCCTTACTTACTGCCTTATATTTGTTTTCATAGTTTTCTCATAATTTCTGTTAAAGCAAAAATGCCTTGTAGCCTCAACAAACTTAATGTCCCTATGTTCCTTGTATTTCAGGAAAAACTTGCTTGTAGCTTTTTTCTGTTTCCCAAGAATTAGCTGAACTGAGGTGAACAGATTTTACTAAACTAGGTAAAGTAGGATTTAACTTTTGACTTGGCTTGAGATATAACTATAAGATTTTTAAAGAGTGCACTAACAGTTAAAGGAGATAAACCTTCGTTAGATACACACATGGCCACACATAAAATGAGAAAGTGCATCTGTTTGGGTAAATAGAGCATACATTATTGGATATTTATTTTAAATTATTTTTTCCAACTGATATAAAGTAAAAAGCCATAAGAGAAAGTGGTCTTATTTTATGTTTCAGGCTCAGTAGGACTTTACTGATGTTCTTTTGGGGAAGACAGAATTTGGAGAATCCTATATGAATGGTTAGAAAACATAAAGAAAGGGAAAAACAAAGAATTTGAGGGAAAAGAAAACGAAACCACTCAAGTGACAGACTAAGAAACAAATGAAAATTAGAGTTGATAGGACTAATGAATGAATCGAGTTAATTACTGAGTATAGACATTTTATGCAAAAAGCAAGAGGGTTCAAGTGAAAAGATAAAAAAAAAAATACATGAACTGAGCTAGTAAAATGTGAGCTTTTTAGAGCTAGTCATCTTAAATACAAATAAAGGGAGAAAAAAATCATATGCACCTCAAAAAATGTTTCTTTAATAAAAATGTGAACAATTGCACAGAGAAGGATTCATTGCAGAATGGAGGCTGGGCCTTCCATCTCTAAGAGTCATCTCAGTATGTTGACCTTTGTAGATTGAAGAACAAATAAGAAATGTCAACAGGGCAGCCACAATCAGCACAAAAGGAGGAAAAGTTATTGTAAGAGCCACAGATTTAAGATAGTGCTGCAGAAAAACAGCTCTAAAATAACAAGCACCACAGCCCTAGGAAAACAGAATCCAGAGAGTGATTGCTAAAGTGGTTAAAATTATATTTATTTTCACTGTGGAAATTCTACAAGGTTTTGGGGACACACACACACAAACACACACACACACACACACACATGTATATATACCAAATATGATTTTTAAAAGTTTTATAGTGTTAAAATGTATTTAAAAATATATCATAGCAATAATACATTTACACTTGTATAACAGAATCACTCCAATGTTTTAGTTCAAATTCAATCCCCATGTGGCTTTGTGATTGAGGAAAACACTTATATTTCCCTATTTTTATTCGTGTGTGTGTGTGTGTGTGTGTGTGTGTATGAGTGTGTGTAGCTACCCATTTTGAGGCAGTGAACTTCCTCAGTATGGAAAATAAGTGATGTGGATCAGGTAGTACAGAGTGCAGATCTTAATAAGGGAGTCTAAATTCCAAGACATCATACTGTACAGGGCTGTGTAATTAAAGCTTTTAACTCATGCTTTGTAAAGAGAGTTTTTAAAGAATACTTAATGATATACTATTTTATTCAATATGCTTCAGTCCAATTAATTTTATCCATGATTTCTTGAGCTCAGCTCAAGTTTGGAGATTACACTTCATAAAAATTTAAAGGTTTAGCTTCTTTCACAAATCATTGCATTTCATGAAATCTTTCTACTCTCACCTTCTGTCTCAACTTCCAGTTCCGCCTCCACTAACATTTCTATTAGTCATGAAAGGCGTCAAAGAGAAATAACTATTAATGAATAAGACGATGCAAATAATGAACACTCCATCCAGGATACAAAAAAGTAAAACAAGTAAAAAGGGGAGAATAAAAAGAATCAATGAGGAAAATTTGACTTTCAGTGTCTACATAAATATTCTTTTGCCTCCCAAGAATTATCTTTTTAAAAACCCATTGGTTTTCATTTTTTCCCATTAGTGTCATATCATATACTTGTACAAATTCTCAATGCTGAAAGTGACTATGATGTGTATATATAATGTACCAATAAAGATTTGAATTAAAAAAATTGGGGTCTGTGTGTTTCAACTACTGAGAAAACAATAGCACTGTCATTCTATAAAAGTTAAGTGCTTAAAGCTTCACAATTTCACTCCTACATATACACCAAGGAAACCAATGGCAGACTTCATAGTTTAAATTGTTTCTAGTTAGTCTCAAAGTATCAATCCACTACAGTTTCATTTGTTGAATCCAAACTTAGCTGCTTATATGTGTTTTCTATATATACTCCAATGATTCCATGAAAAATAGTTTCCTTTTATTTCTTTTTTAAAAGTTTATTTAATTACATATTGACACATACAGAAAGCATAATAAGGCAGAATTGAGAATGGGAACTAAGAATCATGAAAAATCATTTTGAAATGTAGGTATAATTTAAGAGATTTAAAATAATTTACATTGAAATGAAGGTAATTAATTAAATTCCCTTGGCATCCATTATTTGCAAGGCATTCTTCTGTTAGATGGAGGTACAGAGAGGTAAGAGGGATGAAACTTTTACACATAGTCTGCTATGAACAAATAACAACACCAGGATATCATAACTAGTTGGGGCAGATGAGAAGACTGCTGGCCTGGTTTAATATTAAGAGACCACAGGAAAATAAATAATAAGAGCTTATTTTAATAGATGCACATGAATTTTTCAACTTATATTTATTAAAATTTCTTAGCAAATAAAAAAGGAATTATTTAAACTGATAATGATCAATAGCTAAAATACACAAGAATCATGTTTTTTAATATTGATGTGAAAAATATCATCTTTTTTAAAAAGGGGATTAAACAAGGACACCGGCTACAGCATTTATCTTTGAAGAGATAAAGTGAAGAGCTGAGGAAGCCAAAGCATGTAAAGGTTGCAGAGTGAAGGTCTAGCACAGAAAGGAAAGAGCAGGAGAGGGAGCAGCAGAGATCCTCAGAGGGGGACTAATGAGTGATCTGCTGAGATACATTCAGTGTGTTGTGTAAGGAAACAGTCTTGGTGTACAATGAGGACTACGTGAGAGTAGCTGCCTATTGCCATGTCTACACTGGCCAGCAATAAAGCATTTAAAAGGCATAGTGGGAAGAATATCAGGTCAACATCTGTAAAGTAATAGGACTTGGTAACAGGGCAACAGAAACTATAGTAGTCAGCCTTCTATCACGCTGACAAAATACCTAGGAAAGTTACCTTGAAGGAAGAAGTTTACTTTGGCTCATAGCTCGGGATACTGCAGTCCATCTGGAAATGTTTCCACTGTTGTTGGCCTGGGATGAGGAACAGTATGATGGCAGATGAGCATGAGTAATGACACTCACTGGTCTGATGGCTGGTCTTTATTCCATCCAGGCCCTCATCCTACTGCACAGTGCTGTTCATATCCAGGAAAGTTCTCATCCCTAAGTCTTCTGTCAGACCTGCCAATCGTCTCTAGAGATACCTTTTGAGACCCACCCAGAAGTGTACTTTATTGACTTCTCAAGCTTTTCTCAATTTTATAATATATGAATAATTGTTCATGTATATGCATCTAACAACAGTATCAAAAAAAGTAAATAAAAAACTGATAGAGCTATTAGGACACATAAATGAACCAGCTGTTGTATTGAAGTAGCTTATTATATTTCAGCAACTTTTAGAATTTCACAAGTGTGGCATACAGAAAACTAGTAGGGATACACAGAAGCTTGAATTCAACAGCATTATAAATCAGCTGCATATAGCTGACATCTAGTGAACATTTCACCTATAGGCAGGACACACATTCCTGAAGCTTTCATGGAACACTCATCAACGTAAACCACGTTCTGCCACATAAAACATAATGACAACTTTAAAAGTAGAAAAATCATGAAAATATTCACTCAGTCCACTACAGAATTATTTTTTAAAATCAACAAAGAAATGAAAGATTTCAACATATTTGTAGATTTTAAAAATACTTTCAATTAACACATTAATCAAAAAGACCCCCGTGAATAATTTAAACATGTTGGAACTAAATGAAATTAAACAGAAGAAACAAACTTTTGTAATACAGAAAAAGCATTATTTACAAGAAATTATCAAATCCATACAATGGAAAATAAGAAAGATCTCAGGACAATAATGTAAGCTTTTACCTTAGGAAACTATAAAAATTCCAAAGGAAGCAGAAAAAATGGAATATTAAAATAAATGCAGAAATCAGTAAAATTAAAAATATATTGTAGAGAAACCTAATGAAACCAAACACCAGTTTTCTGAACAAATTAGTAAGACTGACATAAACTACTTCTAGCTGGGATACTTAAGGAAGAAGAGAAAATGCACTTGTTATGGTCAAAATGAGAAAGGAGCCATCACTCCTGACCTGTGGAGATCAGAAAACCAACAAGGGAAATTATACATAACTCTATGGGCTTAAATTGACAACATAGATAATGTTGGGCCAATTCTTCAAATAACAAAATCTTCCAAAATTCACATAAAATCAAATAGATAATGAGAATAGGCCTTTATTTATTAAAAACTAAAATCAATAATTTGTAACTTTCTAAAATTAAAGCCTCAGGCATTGATAATATTACTGATGAACTCTGAAAAACATTTAAAATGAAGTTTTATAAATCCTCTGTGATCTGTAACTGAAAACGGAAGCACAGTGAACATTTACCAATGTATTTCAGAAGATGAACACCATCCCATGACAAACCAGATCATTACATTTTAAGAAAGAAAACTACACCATAATCTCTCACAAGTGAGATTCAAACTTTCTTAGGAAAATGTCAGTGCCTAGGAAACTAAAAATTATGATCTGTGATGAACTGGAATTTATCCCAGGTATATGAAATTGATTGATTTAAGAATCAAGTAATGTGTTCCATCATATTAACAGACTGAAGAAGAGAAAGCACATGACTATATAAAAAGATACAGAAAACATATTAATAAAATCCAGCACCAACTGATGATAATACATTTCAACAAACTAGGAATGGAAAGAAACCATAATTTGATAGAGGACAATTAACAGAAAACCTATAAGGAACAAAGAAAAACTATATCCTATTATCTGGACTATTCTGAATCATTCTAGCAATTCTAAGTGATCTAAGAAAAGGAAAAATAATACACAAGATGTATAAATTAGGAAAGAAGAAATAAAAATGTCTTATTATATGATGATATCTACCTACAGACACAATCTTGAAGAACTGACCAGGAAAAAAATCTCTATTGGTCAGGCTTCACTAGAAGAACAGAATAGACAGAAGAAAAATGGATATATGATAGACTGACAGACAGACAGACAGATGATAGATCAGAAGATAGATAGATCCATAGATGGATTCTTATACATATACTTATTCTTATTTATACTATTAAATAGTATTACAGGTTTGGACCCTGGAGAGTCCACAACGGTTACCTGATGCTGAAGGGTTGGAGGATCTAGTCATTGAGGAGTATAAGAACTTTGAAGGCACAGAACAACAAAAATGGAGGATATGGCACAGTCCAAGGGTGAAGATCTGAGAGCACCGTGGAAAGTCATTAGTATGAGTCTGCATTGCTAGCTTGAAGAAACTGAAGTCTAATCCTCCCAGAAATACCAAGTAAAGATGTAACCACTCCAGTAGAGCAGAGCTCCTCAATAACTTATCTTTCACCTCCCTTCCCAAAAACCTGTTGGATGGTGCCTACCACAACCCAAGTGGATCTTCTCCCTGGGCCTATGTGCCAGTCATCTCAGGAAATAGCCCACAAATGCACCCAAAAAGTGTGTTTTACTAATCTGGTAGGTGTTTCTTAAACAGTTTAGTTAACATACCACATTTATTGGTTACACCATCCTAGAACCAAAAAGAAATTATGAAAAGTTGCAGAATATTAGGTTAAAACCCCCAAATCAATTGTTATTTTATATGTCAGTAATGAAACTTCTAGTTTGGAATTTGAAAGAGAACATCATTTTTGTCAGCACCTAAAAATGAAACATTTAGATATTAACCTAACAAAACATCTACATGGTCTATTTGAGAAAAATGATGAAACTGTGATAAGCCAAACATGAACTAATTAAACAGATATGCTCTGTGTTCAAGGTAGGAAGACTTGATAGCAAGGTAGCAATTCTTGACAACTTTACCTATCTATTCAATGAAATCTCAGTAAAAACTCATGGTTATTTTACAGATACTAATAAACTGTTTCTAACATGTATATGAAAAACCAGAGTTCTATCACAGCCAACCTAGCACTGAAGAGTAAAGTAAGTGCACTAGCACTGCGTCACTTTAAGATGTACTATACACAATAGTCAGGACAGTTGTAATATGAACAAATAATAGACAGATAACTTAATGGAACTGATACAGACAACACTGACAGAATCAACTTTTCTTGAACAAAGGAACAAAGGAAATTTAATAAGAAAAGATAGTCTTTTTCCCAAATATGGATCAGAACAACTTGCCATCCACATGTGATATAGAAACCTTACAACTTTCACAAAAATATTAAAGTGATCACGGGGAAAAATTAAAATGCAAAACTACAAAATTCTAGAATCTGACATAGGAGAAACTGTAGGTCACCTTAGGCATAAGAGTTATTGCTAAACTACAACACCAAAAACATGTGTCATGAAACAAAAAAATCTAATGTTAGATTTCATGAAAATTTAAAACTTTTGCGATGTGAAAGAAGAAATTTAGAGAATAAAGATAAACCTCAGACTGGGAAATAACTTTTGAAAAACATTTAGTTCCTCATGTACTGATAATCAAAATACACAAATAATTCTTAAAATTCAACTGTGAGAAACCACATACCTCAGTTGTAAAACTGGGTAAACATACATAGAAGCTAAATGCCATCTACACAAATCTCAAATAAACATGTGAAGAATCTTTATATCAACAAAACTACAATGAAAAATATGGGCCAGGGATTAAACTCATTGGCACTGCACCTTCCTGGTAAGTGCAATGTTCTAAATTTGATTCTTAGTACCAAAAAAAAAAAAAAAAGAAAGAAAGAAAGAAATATACGTATATAACTATTAAAATAATCTAATTTAAAACCCCAAATGTTAGTGACTATCTTGAGCAAAAAGAACTTTCAATCATTATTGACAGCAATAATCCACTTTGGATTTCATTTTGATAGTTTCTTAAATACGTTTTCCACACAATCCAATGTCATGGTTCTTGGTATTTACCCAAATGAGTTGAACATCTATGTCCCTGCACAAAGATGCATAGAAAAGTTTATAACAGTTGAATTCATAATGCTGAAACTTGGAAGGAATTGAGATAGCTTTCAGTCCATGAGTGAATAAACAACTACATGACTCCCAATTAGCACAGTATTTATTCATTGTTGAAAACTAAATGAGCTATCAAGCCCAGACATGGAAGAAGCTCAAATGCAAAATGTTAAAAAGCTACTTAGGATACGAATGTATCAATTGTTATCATAGCTTGAGAGAAGAAGGATCAATATGTAAACATGTTGGAATTTTAGAAATGGAAAGAATTCTTATATGATGAATTCATGGTATTATACATTTGCAAAAAAACTTAAAATGTACCACACCCAAAAGTGAGCCCAAGTAGACACTGGGAACTTCAGTAAAAAACATGAGTATTTTCTCATCAACTAAAAAAGTCCAATACATGTATAAAAGGTTAATGAGACATGAATATATGGGGAAAAAGAGAAGCTACAAGTTTTCTGTGAAACAGAAGTCTCTAGGAAATAACAGTTGCACTGAAAGATGAAATACATTATTTTTTAAACTTAGAAACATCACAGGTGATAAAATTAATAACAAAAAGCTTAAATATTGGAATAGCATTTTTAAATTCATTAAAGTAAAAAAAAAAGATCAACAGTGTTACAAGTAACACAAAATTTACTACAATATATTTAACTGCTATGGGAAAAGCACAAAGCCTAAGATAAATCAATATGCTACATCAAATTAACCAAAAATATGACACCAAGAAAAGATTACTAAAGCTGAAGACATAAATAGTGATTATCCAAGAAAGACACACAGAGACAAAAAGTTATCACTTAATGGTGCTTTCAAGTAGTCCTCAACCCGTCCTCAAAGTCTCTCAAGCACAAGCAAGTGCTGATACAGGGAAAGTTATGAAGGAAAGAGGATCCACTTCCCTCTGACATGTTACATTTACACTTTCACACAAAATGTCCCTCTGCCTGGTATGCATAAATATAACACAGGTTGCTACAGCATTTGCCCCAATAAGATCAGAAGTATATAAGTGTAGTGATTAAGTGAACAAACATGCTGCCAACCTTGTATCTGCTACAGTCAGACTAGGCGGCAGGGGGTGGGGGTGGAGGTGGGGGGTGTTCAATACATGAATCAAACACAATCTTTGTCTTTGAAGATCTCATAATATCTTCAAAACCCTGCCAAATTAAAAAACATTTCTCCATGCCTTTAGTCTTCCTGTAGCATGAAACTTTCTATTTTAAAATCATAACATCCAAGGTGATAATAATGAAACACATTTTTATAGTTTTCTAAATAAGTAAAAACAAAATATGTCTTTCTTTTGGAAGTTATGATAATTGCTAGTTTTCAATCTGAGGATTTTGATTAAAATAGATTAAACATAAGTAAACATAGCTTTTTACAAAAGTTATGTCATATCCTACCTAATCTTTATTTTTAAAAATCTCTGAGATTTTACATGTGCTCAAAATTTTACATATGCTAAAACTGACTTTTTAAGATCAATTTCCTTACTGATCAGAGTAACAGCACTTTATTTATTAATAATTTCTCATAATATTCCACAGAATAGGTCAATATGAGGGAACTTGTGGTATGACTCCCCTTGGAAAGACATTTGGATTTCAGAGAATGTATAACTGAGAATGAAACTTGGAAAATTTCTTGGAAAGAAATATAGAAAATTGCTGCTCCTTAAGGCTTATTAGCATCAAAACACACTGACTATCTCCCCATTTTGAGAGAATGGGGTCATGTGAGTCAACGCCCACACCAGGACATTGCACGTCACTTCTGTCTAATGAGACAGCTGAGATTATGGTGTTAATTTACTTGATCAGAGGCATACCAATGCAATCAGGTAAAGAGGTGCCCTCATTGTCACTATGGAACCCAAAAATATCTCTATATGTATAAGATGGCAAGTTGCATCAAGAAGTATTTTTAACAGCTCAGAAAACAAAACGGGAAAAATTTCCTGAGATGATCAAAATAAAGACAGTTTTCTGGGTGATGGGACAGAGAGGGTAATTTACAGGTTAGAATTATAATCAGAAAGAATTGGCAATGCCTTGTCCCTCTCTAGAACAGATAAGGGTATCAATATGCATGGAAGATATTTGAAGTGTTTTGCTTTAATTTAATATTATATGCATGGATTTTACAGAATTTACACCTTAGTTTCTGGCTTTTGCAATCAGTATTTGTGAGTCTCATCCATCCTTTTTTAAGGGTTATGTTTCTTTTACTCTTATTATTTTATAGAACACTACTGTCTGAATATATTTTAATATATGACCTACTGTATTAATAAGAGAAATTATAGCTATCTTCATTTTAAAGTGCTTGCAAATACAGTGCTGATTCTAGGACCACAATTTGTCTTTTGGTGAATGCATATGGAATTTCCTACCTACCTGGTTTTTCTGTTAAATATTTAGAACTAGAACTTCAGGTTATAGGTTATTCATGTGTTTGAATTTGTAAATATTTCTAACCTGCCTACTCCAGATTAAGTATGTTCAGTCCTTTTCTTTTTACATTATTAGTTAAGTGGCAGTGTCTTATTTTCTTTGATAGTAAAGTTGAACAGTATTTTATATACGACTATTGGCTGTTTTGATATCCTCTTCCACCCACTTGTCAGTGTAGCAATGGTTTGTCTCTGTGGACAGGGACGAGTTTTCACATTCAGCTCTATGTTTCATAAGTAATTTTCCCCCCACAATGGCTCAGCAGATCATAAGGGAAGCTTTTGGGAACTGATCAGATGGTGAGCCTTCTTCCTCGGTGGGGTTGGGCTGGAAGGCTGTGTCTCTGAGGGCACGGTCTGGAAGTCTCTGGCTCCCCACACGGCTGCTCCTTTGACCTCTCTCCTGTCTTGTCACCATGTTGCCCTACATGGCTCCCCTCACCTGTCTGCCTTGTGCCTCTCTCATGCTATCCTGCTTGGAGCCACCCAGCTGAACTATAACAGAAATGGGAACTACACTTAACCTTTCCTCCTTTAACCTGTGAGTTTCTCAGAGACAAGAAAGAGACTATTATTCAGGAAAACTGTTTTGCTGAATAGATACCAAAAAATGAGTCTTTTCATTCTTGTCCCATGACTTTTCTGTCAACAACCATAATTATATTTTTGATGGGCACAGATATGTGATTTTAATATAATCTATTTTTCTTACTATTTACCTTTATGGTTAAAAGTCATCAATTTAAATTTTGTAGTTTGACTTAAGAAAAATTTAACTACTACAAAGACCTGAAAGAAACTATCAAATTTCTGTATGTTTTAATATTTTACCTTTCACAGATAAATCTACATTTCATTTGGAAATGATTTTACCTATGGTATAAGACACAGGTCAAGATTTGTTCTGAACATGGATAATCAGCAATATCAGCAATACTTATTCAAATGATACTCTCTCCGTACTGTCCTAAATGTTCACTTGTGTACAAGTCAAGTTGCTTTAGCAGTGTAGTTTTCTTTCTGTGTTTTCTGTTCAGCTCTGTAGATCTGGTGCACATCCTTGTAACAAAATCATAGTGAGTTTATTATACTGTACTTTAAAATATGTATTTTCACATGATATTCTGCAGTCTTTACTAATTATTTTAAATCACTTTGCTTATTCTTTGCTTTTGTATTTTCATACACATTTGAAAGTCATTAGGTTGGGTCTCATAAAAGCCATGCTGTAATAAATACTGTCTGTTAATATATTGAATCCTCAGTAAAAATTGAGTATAATTCATATTTATAAAATATTAATCTTCTAACACAAAACTTATACCCTCTTAATTTAAATATTCCTTAACTGAAGTGTGTTTATATGTGTATGTGAGATAAAGAGAGAGAAAAACTCAGAGAGATGGAGATAGAGAACTAGAGAAAAAGAGAGAGATCACATATTGTTTTCCATCTTCTAGAGTCTAATTATGAGTTAGAAAACACCCTGTATTTTGAACAAGAGATGCTAACAAGAAAGTTTTGCCAACTGTGCTTGAGGACTGCAGTCATGGTGGGGGATGAGTAGTAGTATCCGGTAAAGAGCATTCCTGAGACTACAGGAAAATCAGACAGGAGAGAGTCCTACAGCCTGGATATTTAGAAGGTTCACTGAGGTGTCACTCCCTCTGGGACTCACTGCACTGCGGAGCCTCGTCTGGGTGCCCCGGAAGTCAGCCTCTAGGAAGCACTATGCTGAGGTTGCAAAGCAAACCAGTGCAGTTCTGAAAAGAGCATCTATACAGAGGTGTGATCCCTCCTCTACAACTCTCTCAAGAACGGCATTCTCCAGTGCTAGAAAAGTTGTACAGGGGGAAAAGCCACATGCTTTTGGCTAAAGAACCATACTGGATCCAAGACAGAAATTGTTTTTCTCTTTTTTCTTTTTGGAAGTACTGAGGCTGAACCTAGAGCCTTCACACTGAGTGACATTCTCAGCTCTTTTCTTTTGAAGCAGGTCTCTAAATTGCCCAGCTGAACTCAAACTTTCCATCCTGCTTCCTCAGTCTCCCACAGTGCTAGAATTATAGGCCTGTGCCACCACGTCTGGCTTGAGATGAAATATTGAAAAGTCTTTTTCGCCTTCAAATGTCTTGAGCCTTTTGCTGACAAAGCGTAGTGTGCCAAATGAAAAGTGAGAAATCTTATACTTTCACAAGCTAGACAGGAATGGTTGAATCTTGCTAATTTCTTCTAAAAATTCTATTAGATTTTCTGCAGGTATTTTAAGACTTCCTTCCTTCTACTGAAGAAAGAAGCAGGCAGTAAATGTGGCTGGCAGAAGACAGAGTCCGTATGGTCTGCAGCCAGAAAGGCTGACAGGCAGGACTATGCAAACCTCAGAGCCCACATCTCGTCTCAACCTGCCCCAAGTGCTGGACATGGAGTTTTGGATTTAGTGATTGCTCTGCTCATTTTTGGTTTGATTTGGTCCAATTTCTATTTTCTTATTTCTCCTCTTTGGATTGAGAATGTTTATCTTATACCACTGTACGCTGGATGTGATTAACTTTGTTTTTAATTTTTAAATTTTGAAATTAAAATTTTAATTTTTCACAGTGAGGAGTTTCCCAAGAATTTCAGAGAATTTAGACTTGGACTTTTTAGAAGGGCTGGAACTTCTGAGACTTTGGCACTGCTCAGAGATAGACTAAATGCCTTTTGCATAATGAGATAGGCATGAGCCTTTTAAAGGCCAGATTTGAAATGTTATAGTTTAAATTTAAAATGTCCCCCAAAACTCTAATGTTAGAGTTGGGGCCAGTGTAGAAGGGGTATATTCTAACTTGATACATTTTTCCCCCTGCTCCTCCTTTCTCTTTGTGCTAAAAAACAATAACAACAACAAAAGTCACATTTTATTTATATTGAAGTAAACTGTGCTCAATTATCTTCACCAAAAATAACAGCAATATTTTCTGTGTTATTTCTTAGATAAACCCTAAAACATTCATTTTGTAATTTTTTGGGTTTTGCTTATAAAATCAAGACTAGGCAGTGAATGCAGTCATGAAAAAGAAGAAAACCAGACAAATCAGTTGCTTGTGTGACTGCCTCTGCTTCTGCCTTGACAATGAAGCAGGAGTGTTCAACATTTACCTACTAAGAGGCTTACCAAGATGTAGGCACAACAAAAGGATATAAACAGAGATAACCAGATGTGGAATAACAATGGCAAAAATCTTCCACTCAAGCTTTAACTGTAATCTCTTATGTTCCTTTAATAAAGACAAAATCTATACTGAAATGTGGTTAGCTCACAAATTTCTCGCTAGTAATTCCCTTAAGTGTCCATTACAGATCTTTAATAACACATTTTAAACCCCTACTAATCCCAGGTCAAGGGTGGGCTTCACCATAAAATTTTAGAAGATGTATTCCTTTCCCCCAAAACACCTCAAAATTTCTTTAATCAAAAACTGACAACTTAGTACCTGCAAGCAGACTTGCAGTGACAGTGCGTTGTCTTAAATGACATAACTAACACAGTTCTATACTAACACCAGCAAAAGTCACATCATCCTGAAATGTGGTCTTTCCAGTACTACTTTTGGGAGAACAGATGCAGGAAAATTCAGAGGGGCCATTTAATTATGCAGATCCTCCATGGCTGACGTACTCAATGGCAGGCCTATTGGCTAACATATTCAGTGACTAGGCGCCCCACATACCCCTTACAGTTTTTCTTCCAAACAACAAATACAAGAGAAACCCACTTAAAAAAGATCTTAAGTTCTCTGTGCTTCTTGACCACTATTCAAGGAAAAGCTTTCCCTTGCCATGCTATTCTGCTATGTTGTTTCTGTTTTGGACCCAGTAGACCATGGACTGAACACACTGAAACTTTGAACCAGAATAAATTGGTTTTACAAACTGTGATTATAGGATATTATGTCCCAGCAATGGGAAAGTGACTAATACAGTACAACACCCAAAATGAAGATGTGGATTGGGAATACAACCAGCTCTCTGACCTCGGTTTGCCTTTCAGAGGTTCTCTCCCTCCTCATAGCTTTGGCTTCTCTTGTGACTTGTGGGTCACAACTAAGTTCCTATGTTGAAATATTCACCCTCAGTGGGATAACATTAAGCAATCAGGTCTTAGGGGCAATTATATTACAGACGCAAAACTGTTATAAATATGATTAGTTCCTTTATATAACACACTATAAAGAACTGCCCTGTTCTTTCCACCATGAGAAGACAGATGGAAGACCCAATCTGTGAGTCAGAAACTGTGTTCTCACCAGACATTGAATCTTCATTGATCTTGGACAAGTACATTTCCAGTGCTGTGTGAAATGTTTCTGATGTTTGTAAGCTGTTTAGTTCATCATATTTTTAAAATTAATTCTTTATTGATACATTTTATATACACATCATGTTCATAAATGACTTTGTAAGTTTGTACCAGTGCATGACATGACTTAACTGCCCTTTTTTTCTATTCCTCTAACCACTCTACAACCCCCCTCCCTGGTATGCATAAGCTTTATTTCTTTTTTACCACTATTCTTTTCTTTCTCTTCTTTTTTTACACTACCCTATTTTCCTATTGAATACTTTTTGATTTCATAGTACCGATCATACATTTTAGAACTCATTTACACTTTAAATTTCTCATACCAGAGAAAAGATACAGTATTTACTCATCTGTGACCTATTTATTTCACTTATGTGTATGTCCTAAAGGTACATCTATTTGAGCATAAATGACTCCAATTTATCATTTCTTATGGAAGAATAATATCCCACTTTATTAAAAAAAAAAACCCTATATCTTCTTTATCCAGTCTCCAGTTGATGGGCATTTAGGTTGTTTCCAAGATTTAGCTATCACAAACTGCACTGTTATAAACATGGGTGCATATATGTTTCTGTGATATAAATCTTTTAATTCTTTCAGGTATATAGCTAGCAAGGGAATAGCAGGGTCCCATTTGATTTTTGAGGAATCTCCACAGTGGTTATACCAGTCTACATTCCTACCAAGAGTGGAAAAGAGTTCCTTTATCACCACAGCCCTGACAGCATTTGTTGTTAGTTGAGCTCATCATATTTTATATAAATTTGGAGCTATGACAATAACTCTACTTCTGACATCAGTGGCCACATAATGAATTTATACCAAGGCGTATTGTCTTTTTTGATTTTCCTCAGGTTATTTCTCTGATTTTCCACAAGTTATTCTTCCGCAAAATTCTGTATCTTAGCCAGTAGCAGACATTTCTGTAATCACACTTAACCTTGGATAGTGAATTTGAGAAAAAGAAAGTTGTTCTTTGCATCTTTAACCAAGAAATTTTCCTCAAGAAGTGGAACAGCTTGCAAAGGATAAACAAATTAACTTTTGAGGGTTAGACAGAAAGTAGACAAATCTGAATTCCAACCCATAACTGTCATAATTTGGTGATGACATGCTACTCTATATAGAAGATCCTACAAACATAACCAAAGGACAGCTAGACTTAATCACCAGATTTAGTAGTATAGCTAGATACAAGCTCAGCACTCAAAAATCAATATCCTTTGTATGTATGAACGACACACTCAATGAAAGAGAAATTGGAGCAATCCTCAATTCAAGGCAAATCCAACTGAAATCCCAAAAACATATTTCACAGAGCTGGAGAAAATAATCCAAAAATTCATCAGGACCCACAAGAGACCTAAAATAGCAGAAGCAATTCTAGGCAACAAGGACATGGCAGGGGTAATACAATCCCAAACTTGAAATTATACTACAAAGTCATTGTAATAAAAACAGCATGGTACTGTCAGAAAAACAGACCCAAGGTCAGTGAAACTGAGTAGAAGATCCAGAAACAACTCCAGATATATCTTTGACAAAGGAGCCAAACACTTTCAGAGGAGGAAAGATACCCTCTTTAACAAGAGATGCCAGAAAAACTGGGTTTCAACCTGCCAGAGTTTAAAGCTAGAGCTATCTTTTTTCACCATACACTAACCTAAAATCAATATCAATTAGAGACCTAAACATTTAAAAAGAAACACTAGATCTTCTGGAAAATAGGTTAGGTAGACTTTAAAGACATTGACATAAGGAAAGATTTCATGAACAAAACCTCAGCAGAATGGGAATTAGCAGAAATAATCAACAGCTGGGATGTCATCTTATTAAGAAGTTCTTCACAGCAAGAGAAACCATCAACAGAGAGAAATGACATTGGAAAAAAATTTTTTCCAACTGTTTTTCAGACAAAATACTACCATTTAGAGTATATAGAGAACTTTAAAAAATCAGCCCCCCAAATTTAAAGGCCCTATTCAAAAATGAGAGTCTGAAATGGACAAACTCTTATCATATGAAGAAGAAAAGGCAGCAAAGAAAAATATAAAGAAATCTTTACCATCACTGGTCATTTGAGAGATGCAGACAAAAACTACATTGAGATTTCATCTTACTTCAGAAAGAACGGTTGCTATCATGAAATCAACCAATAGCAAATGCTGGCAGGGACATGAGGATAAAGGAATCCTTCTCCTCTGCTTTAGGATTGTAGACTGGTGCAGCCACTATAGGGATCAGTGTGGAGATTCCTCAAAAAACCTGAATTATTTTCTCATACCAGAGAAAAAATGCGATATGTACCTATCTGTGACCTATTTATTTCACTTATGAGGATATCGTCAAGGTAAATCCATTTAAGTATAAATGATTCAAACATAATTTTTTATGACAGATAATAAAGATGTAAATGAGTCCTAGAATTGTATGTTATATATTGTGGAATAGAAAATGCTGTAAGTAAAATAGGGTGAAGGGGGGAAAATAATGAGATTATTTAAAAAAAAGTAAGGAAACAAATTTTATGTATATGGGGGGCGGTAGGGTGGGTAGGGCTATGGGAAAAATGAGAATTAAGTTGTGTCTTATACTGGTACAAATCCCCATTATGGGGTGCAATCATGATGCATATGTGTAATGTACCAATAAAGATAAATTTTAAAAAATCTGGATTAAAGATCCCATTTTAACCTGTTAAGTGTATACACAAAAGATTAAAAGATTCATTTTACAGCTACATGTGTGCACCCCATGTTTATTTGTAATAGCTAAATCTTGGAAACAGTACAAATGCCCATTAAGAAGAGACTAGATAAAAATGTGGATTGTTTATAAAATGAAGTACTACTCAGCCATAAATAATGATAATTTGAGTCATTTATAGCCAGATGGCTATACCTTGAGAATATATTCATAAGTCATTACGACACAGATGTGCAAATACCATATCATTTCTTTGGTATGAGAAACTGAAGGTGTAAATGAGTTCTAAAATGTATGATAGGCAAAGTAAAATAGGAAGAAATTCTTCAAAAGGAAAGGGTAAAGGGCAGTAAGGATAAGTAAAGAAGGGAAAGAAAAATTTGATGGTAAAGAAAAAAGCATCAAAGCTTGTATATATAGGAGGTAGGAGTTGTAGGGAGAACAGGAGAATGGGGGAAAATTAGAATCAAGATGTGTCATGTACTGGTACAAATTTTCAATGTTTAATATAATTATTACGTGTGTACTAAATGTAACAATAAAATTAAATTTTAAGAAATATGTGTTTTAAAACAATAAGCTATATTTGTCTATTTTATTCATGATGTAGAATTCTAACTAGGAATAAAGTATTATTTAATAACTAAATCAGGCTTCTGAGGGTCCTGGCACTAAGAAGCAGAAAGAAACAAATTGTATTCAGTAAGAATACATTCTCAGACAGTGGTTAATACTTGGTGTTCATGACCTTAAGCATAAAAATACACAATGACAAAGTTATTGAGTAAAGAATCTTGCAATGATTTCCATATTCCCTCTAGAATTTCAGATATTATTGTGCTTTTGTATGTCTACTCTCACCACAAATGAAATTGAGCTTCTTAATCCAACTAATTTGGAATTATTTAAGGTCAGAAGGAGTATAGAACTTAGCGCAGTAGTAAGACACTTGAAATATCATTACTTAGATCATCCATAGCATCATTTCCTCATTTTTAAACTATATTTCACATTATAATCTTTCATTCTCAATGTTTACAGGTCACATAATTTAAATAGTATGTATATCTCTCGTTGTTGGAAGCTGAAGTTATGTTTTAAACACAAGAATAAATAAAGGAATTAGGGGCCAGGGAGTTAGCTCAGTGATTGCGGCACCTGTCTTGCAAGTGCAAGGACAGGGGTTCAATCCCTGGATAACACATAACAATACTGGGCATGGTGGCTCACAGCTGTAATCCCAGCAGTTGGGAGGCAGAGGCAGGAGGATTGCTGTAGTATGAGTTGGAGGCTGAGCTCAGGGCCAGCCTGAACTACAAAGCAAGACCCTGTCTCAAAAAAACTAAAAAAAATCAAAAAAACAAAACAAAACAAAAACAAATAAAGGAATTAACAAAAGATTTTTCCATGATCAAGTAAAAAGCATCACCAAAAATCAATATAATATGGCTTTTGAAAATTATTTTTATTACATATGGTAAATTATACTTTTCTATATTAATGGAGTACAAAGTGGTGTTGTGATGTTTAATTGTACATGAAATAATTAAATCAAGTAATTAACATATTCATCACCAGAATTATTTAAAATATTTGTGGCAAAACATTTGAAGTTTTCTCTCTTATTATTGGTGCATAGAATATTCAATCATTAGCTACATTCACTGTACTGTGCAGTTGATCTCAAAAGAAAACATTAAAAACTATATATACTCTCTGACCTCCTACTCTTTATTATCCCTCTGTGTTCTCCTCACCTGTACCCTCCAGGTTTCACTGTTCTAAAACACACTATTGCCAAGTTCATATACATTGTGTCTCCTTCATTATTAAAATGAGCTACCACTTTAGTTGGGACAGTATACAAACATAAAATGATTCTTAGGAAGCAATACTGTCATGTGCTACACTTTTCAGTCAACAACGGACCGCATATATGATGGGTCAGGTAAGATTATATCACCTAATTGTCTTGTAGCTGTCTTTTTGTGAGAGTGTATTCTAAGACATTTACTCAGTGATCAACCCCTAACGAAGCATTTCTCAGAGCACTGTCCCCGTGTTTAGCAATTTGTGTCTGTAAGTCACTAATGAAGAGTCTGAAAATTTGATGGCTTTCTGATGTCTAATGGCAATATTTTCAAGAGGGTTTCCTCACAGCACGCCTTGCATTTTCTCTTATTGATAATTAAAATTCTTGTAGCAGGCACAAACTCTTCAATTTTAACACTTCTGAAAAATGCACACTTAGAGGAAAATGTCCTCTGTTACATGGTTTGTAAGTCTTTCTAGTTGTATTTGCTGTCTAGAAGGAGACTAGCTCATATCAAGAGAAAATGAGGTGTTCCCAGAGAGTCAGAAATATACCCAAGAATGACGGTGCTTTATTGTCTCAGAAATTTGTTTTCACTGTATGTTTGGGGCTGTAGGTGAACATAAAACTATGCAGGTCCTCAACCCACAGCTTTACTTAGAAAGCCCTGAAATACTCCTGCTTTCAAAAGCCAATATATCCAAGAAGTGTATTTTCATAAGTTGAGAGGTCAATTAGAAAGCAATATCTTTTCTCAGACTGAATTGAGTAGAGACATAGAATTGGACTAATCAAGGAAAAAAAATTATCTAGGAGAAAAATCAAGTGAAATTACTGAATAATAGATGCTAAAAAGGGAAATTCTCATATAAGTGTAGGGCAAGAATGTACACAGGTCTAATTTGAATACTTGCCAGCCAGAAACTGCGACCTATATGGAGTGTGACGGTCAGCATTAAGGATTTACCTGAGTACAGCAAAACAATGCACAGACTTTTGAAATATAAAAATATATTTTTCTCTCTCTTGAAAGTTGTTTAACAATTCCAGTCTCCCAACATTCTAGTCTGTTTACCCACCCAGGGTGCTAAGGTTATGCAAAAATTTTATCTGTTAAGTTTGTTAAAGCTGTTACAAAAATAAAATGCCAAAAATTAGGTAGCTAATAAACAAGAAAAATGTGACAGATGGTTGGTTTCTAGTGAAAGCATTTTCCAGGTTACAGACTGCTGACTTCATGTGTTTGTATTTTAAAACGTTGTATGTAATAACATGATAGAGGAATAGAGAATAGACAATCTACACTAAATATGCATCCTCAGAGGAAAACATGTACAAGAAGCATAAGAAAGAGAGCATTTAAAAATAAATACTGGAAAGATTAGAACATTGCCATAAGTGAAAGAATTCATTTTGCTGTTGATGTCAGAGAAAGAATCCATGAAGAGGTAATATTCTGTAAATTTGAGTCTTAAAATTTATGTAGGATCTTGGAAAGCAGACATATCAGAATATTATCCAGGTAAAAGTCCTAGAGTAACTTGTACTAACAACACATGAGACATGCCATGCTAGTAATGAGAAGTCTAGTCTGCATGAATTGGATGTAACAGGGTACAAAATAGGAGAAATTTTGGCAGCAAACTCCAAATATCAGTGGTGTATAGGTGAAAGTTTGTTTGTAGTGTACATTAAAATTTTAAAACTTGTACCATAGGCAGCACTACACCTGACACCTCAGGAGTTCTTCTGTTTTGATAGTCTTTTCTATGGCTTCCTCCAGGATGTCTACAGGTTCCAATCAGAGATCAAAATTTAAAAAATAGCTACAAAAACCTCTTAAAGAAGGTAGAGATAGATATATCTTATAGCATTTCTGAGCACATTCCATTGACAAAACCTTGACACATGGTGCCTTCTAGGCCATAGGAGGTATAGAAATACAGTCTTTCTGAAGATTTAGATGTAAAAGCAAATGGATTGTCAAAAATATAATAGTGTTTCCACCATAGGGAATAATGGATTATCATCATTGTTAGAAAAGCAGATGAATTGAAATAATGGAAGAGCTTGAATGTCAACTCTGAATACTTTTTGTTGATATTTCTGTTTCTCTCATGGAACCTAGATTTCTACTGATCACACAGTTTTTTGACAAATGCCATTATCTAACAAAAATCAAGTTGTTTCAAGAAATTCATATAACCAAATATGAGAAAGAGCACGTAGAGAACACGAATGATTACATGAGACTATTTTTCTTGTATTAGAAATCCAATCCAGCAAACATAGTTTAAATATTGTTACCAAAGAGTGACTCTTCCTGTCACCTCAGCTCATAATGATTTCTTTCTTCTTTCTGTACATTCTAACAGAAATAGATAAGATTTAGAGAGTTCTAAAGCATAAGTTGATTTTATTTAAATATTTCTATGTCTTACCATTGCCATATATTAAATATTCTTTCAAGATTTGAGCTTTTAATTATCAATCATTTTATTCCCTCCTAGCCTGATATACAAGGCTTTAAAATAGCGGGCGCACAATAAGACCTTCAGAATAAGCAATTTCCCAAGATTTTTCCATCTTAGCAAAAACTATTCAAGATATTTGAATTTTCAAAATACTGATTTTGTGAAAGTTAGGGAAAAGACAAGAACACTGCCAAATTTCAGTAGCAAATACTTAAGGAGTACTTATATCAAATATTATAGTGAAATTTAGGAAATCACAATCAAATAAAAGAACATGAAAAACAAAACAAAGAATGAAGAAACAATTTGAAATAATGTCTATTGATGTTTTAGGCCAAAATTATAGCCCAATAAGTTCCAAATACTCAATTTCCTCCTCTGAAGCTTTCTGTGGGTTCTATCGATTTCCTTGTCCAAAATGTATTAAATGATTTTTCTTCAAGATGTCCCCATAAAGAAAGAATTTAGTGTGTCTTCCTACTTATGGTGAGGAGGAGTCACCCATGACTGAGAGGTATTGACTGTGTCTGTGCTGATAACTAAGGGATAGTGGAACAGAAACAAGAAATGAGAAAGATCAGTGGTATAGATTTCAGCTTCCAAAACCTGAACATCATTTCTATCTCTTTCATGTTTCACAACTTTGATTACAAGACAGAGACTATTTTTTTGTCTTGTGTTTCAGTCTTTGATGTTCATCCCAGCCATTTTTTAATTGGGTAAAAGCCACTTTCCCATACAGCTTATGGCTCAGCTTATTGGCTTGAATAGCATTCAAGTTCAGGGCTGCTGATTACTGCAGTTTAAATAACTCTTTGGTGGTGTTACTTCCCTTGCTTTCCAATAACGCTATGACCAACTGGTGATTCACATTTCAGATAGGCCTGTAAAGTCAGATAACCACATATTCTATCAAGAGTGTCACAATCTATACTTTATCATTTGGTTTAGTGTTGAGAAAAAATATGACAAATGATAAGGTCCTAAGGAACAAAATGAGTATTTTGACTAGCTATATAAGCTTATTTCCTTTGAAAAATGTGTGTCTAGGGAATCTTTGCTGATCAGGGAGTTCTTTCAAAGAGAAATTCAAAGGATATAATAAAATACTTAGAATGGTGTCTTTTGAAAAGCCTAGGCCAAAAGGAATAATATGAGGAAAGATGGAAACCTGGTCTCCTCAATATTAGGAAGAGAACAAGAAAGGATTACTTAGATGAATAAGATCCCAAATTGTATAATGCCTTCAATGCATCCCAAACTGGAGCTAAAAATTACATATTAGAGTCAACTTAATTTGCCTTAGCTGCAGATTACTTAATTTATCACTCATTTCTTCCAGTCTCAAAAATACTTTTATTGCTTTTGTAAAATACTACAATCTTGTCACATTTCAGAACTACATCTGGATCATCTAATACATATAATAGCTGTGCCAATTTCTCATTCTTGACCTAACTAACCTTATGACTTCTTAACAAATTATTTACAGTTTCCAAATGTTTTGCCCTAAAATTCAAATCAGGTATACCACTTCCTTCAATTAAAAATAATGATAGCTCTTTCTATTCATTTCTTTTCTGCACTACCTTTTGTTTTGATTTCTTGAAAATTCCTTCCCAAACCCATTGCATAGAAACAAACAAGATGCGAACACATGGAGGAAGAGGTGTATTGGTGACCAGTGTGTAGAGAGGGAGCCGTATAATTCCAGTGGGACCCCAGAGATTAGATGAGAGGATCAGAGTCCATAAGAGATGAAGAAGGCATCCCTAAAAGGTGAGGTGAAGAAAGCCAGGTGCGGGATTATAGCTTCCAGAAAAGCAGGAAGGATCTCCATGCAGGGCTGACATACTAGACTATCTTCCTATGATTCAGTTAAAACAACATCAGAACAAATTCAAAAGGCTACACTATGGAACGATGCCCACCCAGAAGGCCAAAGCTCAAAAGGGTGAAGTTTTCCTGACTTCACCTCTGGATATTGAGCTTGAGTTTTCTTCATACTCAGAGATAGAATATTGACCCATACAAAATGTAGGAGTGAGAATATGTACAAAACCTGGATGGTGGTATTAGTGGGGATGATACTGATGGTGGTAAAAAATACTACTATCTAGAGGAAGATGAATAGAATGAAGAAATAAGGAAAATAATATTTTGTCAATATCAGAGAGGAGAATTAAAAAGAAGTGTGGGAATTACTCCTGTGATGGTGAACTTTAATTAAAGAGGTTGTTATGAACACAACATATATGGGTAGATAGAAGATAGATGTAGATCTGTGCAAGTATTGTATGTGTCTATGTGTGTATGTATGTTATGTATGCACATACAAAGTTATTTCAAACAAGTGTCCCATAGTTCTTTTCATGGAGAGCAACTGGGAGCAGCAACAACCCAATAGCAATGAGCAGACTTACAATTTCATATTTTGGTTATAAATAGCATTCTCCTCTATGTGGAGACAGGTTGATATCAAATACAGGGCACAGAAATAGTATGATGATCTCAGAATATAATATTTCTAAACTAAGGAGATGTGTGCTGTAAAAATAGTGAGAGCAAATGAAAAGATGCAGAGGTGAGCTTGAAGGGGCTCCTACGGTCACTACAGGACCTCTTGACCATCAAAATAAATTATATTATTAAATTATATCTCATAGAATGAAATCAGAAATTATTTTAAATTTAACAAGGCATAAAAATGTGCATATTTTCAAGATACCTTCCTACAGAACCCTTACTGACTGGATAAGATTACTTTTCTACTGAGAGATGAATGATTTCTTCAGCCAATTCCTGTGCTATTAAGGTTTTGTTCAAGAAGTCTTTCCCTACACCAATGTCTTCAAGAATTTTATTTAACCTGTTTTGCAACAGGTGTAGAGTGTCTGTTTTAATATTTAGGTCTCTTATCCACTTTGATTTTAGCTTGGTACACGGTGAAAGAGTTAGATCTAGTTTTAGTCTTTGGCAAGTTAAAACCCAGTTTTTCCAGCACCATTTGTTAAAGAGGCTATCTTTCCTCCATTGAGGATTTTTGGCTCCTTTGTCTAAGATGAGGTGGCTCAGTGTATCTGGAGTAGTTTCTGGATCTTCTAGTCTACTCCATTGATCCTCAGGTCTATTACTTTGCCAGTACCATGAAGTTTTTATCAAGGTGGCTTTATAGTATAGTTTCAGGTTCGGAGTTGTATTACCCCCCACTATGTCCCTGTTTCTTAGAATTGCTTCAGTCTTTTGTGATTCCTGATGAAATTTTGCATTTTTTTCTCCAGATCTGTGAAATATGCTGTTGGAATTTCAATCAGGATTGCACTGAATCTATATAGTAGCTTTGGGAGTATAGCCATTTTGACAATATTGGTGCTTCCTACCCAGGAGCAAGGTATGTCTTTCCATTTTTTGATGTCATCTTCTATCTCCTTTTTCAGAGTACAATAGTTTTCAGAGTAGAGGTCTTTCAAGAGCTCAAAAAAATCAGCCCACCCAAATTTAATGACCCAATTCAAAAACGGGCATCTGAAATGAACAAATACTTTTCAAAGGAAGAAGTAAGAGCAGCTAAGAAGCATATGAAGAAATGCTCAACATCATTAGTCATTCGAGAGATGCAGATGAAAACACTGATATTTCATCTCACTCCATAAAGAATGGCTGCTGTTTCAGAATTAGCCAGCAGCAAATGTTGGCGAGGCTGAGGGGAGGAAAGAATGTTGAAAGTCCCACTGTTGGTGGGACTGTAGACTCATACAACCCCTGTGGAGATCAGTTTGGAGATTCCTCAAAAAGCTAGGATTGGAGGTCCCATTTGATCTGGCCATTGACCTGCTAGGTATGCACACAAAAGAATGAAAACACTCATATCACAGTGACATATGTGCACCCAAGTTTATAGCAGCTCAGTTTGTGATTGCTACATCCTGGAAACAGCCCAAATGTCCATCAACTGGAGACTGGATAAAAAAGCTGTGGCTCTACAGAATGGAGTATTACTCTGCCACAAAAAAATGATAAGTTTGAATCATTTATATTTAAATGGACATACCTTGAGGTTATCCTCATAAGTGAAATAAATAGGTCACAGGTACATATTGCATCTTTTCTCTGGTATGAGAAAATAAAGCTGTAAATGAGTTCTAAAATTTTATGTTATATATTGTGAAATAGAAAATACTCAAAGCAAAATAGGGTGAAGGGGAAAAATAATGAGATTATACCAAAAAGAAAGGAAACAAATTTTATGTATATAGGGGGGTGGTAGTGTGGGTAGGACTATGGGAAAAAATGAGAATTAAGTTGTGTCTTATACTGGTACAAATTCCCATTGTGGAGTGCAGTTATGATGTGTAATGTACCAATAAAGATTTCAATTAAAAAAAAAGATTTCTTCCCTATTCTAGAAACTGCAAAATCCAAGATCAAGTTATCAGCATCTAATGTCTGATGACAGCTGCCCTCTCCAGCTTCAAAATGTGGCACCTTTGTTAATATGTCCTTATAAGGTACAAGGCCAGAAAAGGCTGATGCTAACTTCTTCCAGACTGCTCGCAAGTTACCAATCTATTCATGTGGGCAGAGCCCTTCTGCCCTAATCAAGTCCAAAAGGCCCCACCATGTAATGTCACTGCAGTGAAAACTCATCCCTAACGTGAATTATGGAAGTGATACATTCTAAGTATAGCAGACCAGATCAACACTCTATAGTCTCCACTCCTCCATCAATCCAGGATCACACCACCAGGCTTTGACTTAATTATATCACTGGCCTCCAATGCTTCCAATTTACTGAACATGGGAATACTCCTGAGCCTGAAACCAGCTGTTCTCCCCACCTTCACTTCTCCATTACTCAGCCTAGAAGAGACTGTCCATTCTTCTATAAGCTCTGTTATTATTATTTAGTTTTCAACTTTTTATCAGTACATGCTTGCACTAATGATTTCATTTCTTCTGAAGAGTGGATACATGTATGCTATATAGGGAGAACCATTGACATTTTCACACACCATTCAATATATCACAATACTACAATTAGATTATGGGAAAACATTCTATTGTTCTTATAAACGACATAGGAAATGATATTAAATTGATAAATTTTTCCCCTGAACCATCTTTGAAACTAAGTTTGACTCATTGACAATAATGCGTTTAGGTCCATTAGCCTAAAATTTCATTCATAAAGTATAGTGGGGCTCTAAAATTGTATGTTAATTACTAAAAAATGAGTTTCTCTAAGTTCACTAATTTGCAAAAGTTATTTTAGAAATCCCCAAAGGACTTATGAAGAACTAAGTAGATTACTTCTATTTATAAGTTGGAGGATTAGGAACAAATCTCTGTTTTAAATACAACTCTGCTATTTATCACCAGCATAATCCAGTGAGATACTTTCTGTATAACAATATTGTTATCTGCAAAAGTGTAGGAAATAATTTTCTGTGTTCAAGAACTATTCAGATTTGATACAATAGAAACAGAGTTTTAAAGGAAGTGAGACATTTTATAAGACTTCTGTAAGCTTTCATTTGAAAATGAAAAAAAAAAAAACTTCCCTCCTCAGATCTAAAATTACATTCACCTTGTAGAACATATTGATGCCACATATTTATCAATTTTTTATATCTCTTTTTTTCTGATAATGATTTTCTAGTAAAGTAATGGTGAACATTTTAGAGTTTTTTATATGTAGTGTGTATTTAATTTAATATGTATTACTTGAGAGTTGAGTCATTATCGTTGTCACTGAAAGTCTTGAGAGAAGATTAAAAGGAAGACAAGAGGACATGTATGGAAGAGGGGAGAGGAGGAGGAGGGAAGGGGGAAAGGGAAGGAGAGCAGAGAGGAGTAGAGCAAAAAGAGGAGAGAGAAGAAAACATCATACTGCTCTTTGAAAAGTCTTAGAAATGTCAATTCATGATAAAATAATAGTAAAACTTTTGTGGCCTCTATGAACGAAAGAAAACTTCATTTTCCTGTTGTCATCAGAGTCCTGATGCTCAACTTTTGGTAATATTCTAGAAATTTTCAGATATTGAGATCATAGAGATTTACATAAAATTCCAAAGCCTATTTTATATAATGGCAGTCACTTAAGGCAAAAGATGTATATTCACCCAAAAGTTAAGTATTCTTAAACAAAGAATAGCCCAGAAAATCTCAGTAGCTTACAACAAAAACAAAATGAGTCTATAGAACTGAGATCTTGTGTTGGTGGTTCTGCTGGTCTTCCACAGTAAACCATGGATGCAATGCTCTCTCAAGAAGAAAAGAAAGATGCAGAGTTTCCATGAGCTTCCGTACTTCATGGTTGGCAAAATCACATGATCACTTGCCTCCAAAAAATTAGTAAAGGGCTTTAAGGCGTGTCATGAAAAAAGTCTTTGCCTATGCCAATGACACCAAAAGTTCTACTAAACCAATCCTCCTGTAGGTTTAGTTTTTGCTTTCATTTTTAGGTCCCTAAACCACTTTGATTTTAGTTAAATATAGGATGAAAGACATAGATCTAGTTTTAATATTTGACAGGTAGAAACTCAACTTTTCAGCACCATAGATAATGAAGCTATCTTTCCTCCATTGAGGACATTAGGCTCCTTTGTCATAGATGAGGTGGCTTAGTATATCTGGCGTTGTTTCTGCATTCTGTAGTCTTTTCCACTGATACTGGGTCTGTTGCTTTGCCAGTACCATGTTGTTTTTATCACAGTGTCTTTGTAGTATAGTTTAAAGTTGAGGACTGTAATTCCTCCTGCCATGTTCTTAATGCCTAGAATTGCTTTTGCTATTCTAAGTCTCTTTAGGTACCAGATGAATTTTTGGATTATTTTTTCTAGTTCTGTGAAATATGCTGTTGGGATTTCATCAGGATTGCTTTGAATCTATGTAATAGTTCTGGCAGTATGGCCATTTTGATGTTATTGGTTCTTCCTACCCAGGAACAAAGGGTGTCTTTTCATCTTCTGATACTGTCTTCGATCTCCCTTTTCAGAGTGCTGTGGTTTTGTGAGTACAGGTCTTTATGAACAAAACTTTAGCAGGATGGAATGAGCAGAAATAAACAACTAGGATCTCATTTTATTAGAAAATCTTCTGCAGAGCACAAGAAACACCAACGGAGCAAAAAGGAAAGCTACAAAATGATAAATAAACTTTATCAGCTGTTCCTAAGACAAAACATTACCACCATGAATACATAAAGAAGTTAAAAAAAGATCAACCCCCCAAATTTAAAGACTCAGTTTACAAACAAGCATCTGAAATGAAAAGACATTTTGGAGATGAAGAAGTAAAGACAGCAAAGAAACACATGAAAAAATGTTCGATATCACTCGAAAAGTGAAAGACAGAGATTAAAAACAACCCTGAGATTCCATCTCACTCCACAAAAGTGACTGCTCTCAAGAAACCATCCTGGCTGGGGATTTAACTCAGTGGTTCCAGCATCTGCCTTGCAAACACAAGGGCCCGAGCTCAACCCTCAGTAACCACATGCAACAATGCCAGGCCGCAATCGGAACCACATAGCACAGTGCAGGGCATGGTGGCTCACACCTGTAATCCCAGCACTTGGAAGGTAGAGGCAGGAGGATTGCTGTAAGTTCAAGGCTGAGTTCAGGGCCAGCCTGAACTACAAAGTGAGGTTTGTCTCAAAAATAAAGAAAGAAAGAAAGGAAAGCAAGAAAGAAAGAAAGAAAGAAAGAAAGAAAGAAAGAAAGAAAGAAAGAAAGAAAGAAAGAAAGAAAGAAAGAAAGAAAGAAAGAAAGAAATCAAGCACCAACAACAAATGCTGGGGGTGGGGGAGGGGTTGTAGGGAGAAAGGAACACTTCTCCACTGTTGATGGGAATATAGACTATAACTACTGTAGAGATCAGTGTGGAGATTCCTTGAAAACTAAATTAAGGGTCCCATTCAATCCTGTTATTTTCCTACTAAGTATATGCACAAAATAATTAAAAGCTTCATATCACAGCAACATATGTGCACCCATGTTTATATCAGCTTAGTTTGTAATAATGAACCCTTGGAAACCATCCAAATACCCATCAACTAGAGACTGAATGAGGAGGATATATTTTTAAAAAAAATAAAATGGAATATTACTCAGCCATAAAGAAAGATAAATTATAATTATTTACACTCAAACGGATAAACCTTGAAGATATACTCATAAGTGAAATAAATAGGACATAGATGTGCAAAGACCATACCGTTTCTGAAGTATGAAAAACTGAAAGTATAAATGAGTCCCCAAATATCTGATAGGTATTGTGAAATAGGAAGAAAATTATCAAAGGGAAAATGGAAAAGGGGGATAGGCAAAAGTAAAGAAGGGAAAAAGATTTGATGATTAAAAACAAAAAAAAAAATAGAAACAAGGTGGGTGAGGGATTGTAGAGAGGGCAGAGGAATAAGAGAAGATGTCCATCATAGTGTGTCAAGTACAGGTATAAATTCTCAATGTTGAATATGATCATAATGTATATATAAAAGTACCAATAAAATCAGTTTTAAAAAAACAAACAGCAAACTTGCTGAGTAGTGCTAATGGCTGCCACTGTATTCTGAATCAGCTTTCTATAATTATAACAGAATATATGAGACAACCAGCTTATATTACAGAAGGCTTTAGTGTGGCTCACAGTTTGGCACATACCAGGGAACAATCTATTGGTCCCATTGCTATGAACTTGAACTGCTTAGCACATCAAGAAGAAACACATGATGGAGGAGGCCTATTTGTTCATCTCATAGCCAGGAAGACAGACAGAGACAGAGACAGAGACTGAGAGACAGAGAGAGACAGAGAGAAGAATTTCTGTGTCTCCTACCAGGGAGGGCATCCATCCAGGGACTTAAGATTTCCCACCAAGTCCTCCTTCCTAAAATTCCTTCCATCTCCCACAGGCCTTTCAGGGATGTTTATCCAAACCATAGTACAACCTCACAAGTTTTGTACTGTTAGAGTCATGGTAGACTAGAAATAATCCAATGTCAACTGTTTAATCATTAAAATTATTTACAATTTACAGAAAGTTAGTTATTAGGTCAGTATAGCTATTAAAATAATTACATATACTAATTCTATTTTAATATCCATCTCTTCTGTTTTGTTCTCAATCATATCAAAAGCTACTGAATCACTGGTGCATTATTTTGAAATGAAGCTTTCTTATACAATCAGGGGACATATGTAAATTGATTGGGCTTCATCTATTTTATTTCAGAAACTGTATCTTTGTCCTGTATGCTGTCAGCATGAGAAGTGAATCTCTTCATGGTCCTTCAAAGACATGAAAGCACTGTGTGTCAAATTGAAGCCTTGATGGTAACAAGATCAATTAGGAGGCACCATCGCATCTTTATTCTAGACACAATACACTTTCCAATGTCACTCCAAAGGCATTTCTAAATCCTGTCCACTTGCTCTGCAAGGTAACATGTCTCAGTGGTCTGAAATAACAGGCTTGATGATCAAGGGCCATGAGCTCTGAATATATGCTGCAAACATATTGCTAGGGCTTTTTAGATAGTGTTGAAATGCTTCCTTAACAGTGAGTTCCATTTACTTTTTCTCTTTTGTTACTGATAAAGTGACACTGATCATACATATCATGAACAAAAAATTAATAATCAAAGCTGTTCCACACACAAGATACAATGGGAGCATACAGAGATGGGTCTGCAGGTGCAGCGACTTTCTCCTTGTGTGATTGACACCTGGAAGAATTTCAAAGTGATTGAAAAGTAAATATTAGTTTAATAGAAGGAATGGAATACAAGCAAGAGAAAAACTACAGAAATCCATGGTAAATCAGTGAGCAAAAATTAAAATTTCAATCATAAGGATATTTATTTAATATCATATTAAGGCAGAATAAGAGAGTGTTTTGCAATGGAATATTTCCTTCCATGGTTCTCTAAACCTGTCAAGATGAATAGTTTAAATATCAAATACCTTTTCCAGGGTATATAAGAATTTTAATGTGCTTCACTATACTCTAACTGTAATCATAAATATTTTCTCTTCATTCTAAATGTGTGCTTTCAATATTCTGAATTATACAAAAATAAAATTGGAAAACTACTCAAACAACATAAACTGAAACAAAGCCAACATATTCTCAGTGGAAATACACTTTAGTTGTTTCCAAGTTAGATTTGGATCAGAACGCTAATCTATTAGACAAAGCCAACCACTCTCCTTCCAACAATTTCCACAGAGCGTAGGTACCCACAAATACCCTAAAAACAAATTATGACAAAATCATGACATTTATCTTACAAAAAAACATTTTTGTTAACACTTTTGAAGGCCTCCTTCAGGATCCTAAAACAAAATCAAACTCCACTACAATCAAGCATATTTACCTGTCCTGTTTCATTTTCAAGAATCCTCAAAAAGCTTTCTGATGTGACTTCAGATTTTAACACTTGTGAGAATGAATTCTATCATCACCAGTGCAACACTATACATATTTAGAAGTAAGATACTCATAAGACTCACTATAATTTTACAACTCAATTCCAAAATATTTAATTTTATAATACAAAAAAGTAAGAAAAATCTTGACACTCAGATCAGTAGAAAAGAAATACATCAAAGAAGTATAAACCACTATAGATTTGTTTGCCTCAGCCTCCTTCAAGAAAAAACTAAATAAGTTTAATTAAATTATGGATAAATTGTGTGCAGTAATTACCCTGACTCAGTGAAATCATTCCACATTTCTCAACTAAGAACTTTTCTTAAACATGCTAAGTAATTCACTTTTGCCTTATCAGAATATATAGCCTGTAATACTTAACTGAATATATACATATATAACAACAGTGCACCAAAAAATTAATGCAAGCTTATAAAGTTTTGTCAACATTTGGCTGTTTTTAATCAGTGAGTATCCATTACAGTACAGGCTGTCTAACTCTTTCATGGTTGATTTCTTTTCCAGTAGTCTTAAGGCATTAAAAGAATTTTTATGAAATGATTTAATACCACAGACACTTGCATAGTTCTAAAACAATTTGCTTGGAAATGCTGAAGGCATTGAGCTTCAAATTGAAATTCATAGAAAGTTCATAAGACAGCCAAGTTTGAAATAGATTCCTGTTAATGAAGTAATTTTATGTTGTTTAGGCCAACATTACTTTCATATGATAAAAAATCATTAATGATAAAAAAATGTAGAATAGTAGGCATTCAAAAAATATTAATTTTCCCCTCAGTTCTGGGAAGAAACTGATTAGTCATCTTCTAATCCAATAATTTTCCAGATGCAGTAATTTCTTAATAAAATTTGTGGTAGTTATCTTAGAAATCAGTTATTCCATTTCAATCTCCTTGTTCTGGAATCTGACAAAAGAATGAATTAGACCAAGACTGCATAACCAAGAGCTGACCTAGCACTAGAACCTGATTTTATACGTGCATATGTACACACACAAACACACTCACACACACACATCTACAATGTTGCTTTCAAATAAGGTGATGTTTTATTCTTTGTTTCTTTAAGACTAAAAGAATCATATTAAATCTACTATAACTAAATGGAAACAACGATCAATGTTTCATTTTTATTATAAAATGTTTGCATGTCTCTTTTGGCATTTGACAAGAAGTGCCTTTGGCCTAGCACATTGATCACTCATATGTAGACATGCACATGTGCATGCAGGACTCCTTTAAACTCTTGTTTTTTTCATGTATACTCATCACACCCCCCTTCCCACCTCTGGTTTCTTATCAATACTTCCAGTTTAATATTTCGGAGATAAAATGTGACCTATTTCTACTTCAGTCACTATTCTTCAATAGTCCCTCCAACATAACATAAACTCCTTTTTGATCAGGCCATTGCCCTGTTAAGGCATACAATGTTCTATAGTCTCTCATTTTTAAAAAATAATATCTTCCATTTGGAAGAATACTAGAATTCCATAGAAATTGCAAGGTTAATACGCAAGTTCTCATAGATTCCCTCTGACACAATTTCTCCTAAAAATGAGAATCTTCCTTTTTCATGTGCCATGGTTTGTTGTCCAAAGCTTCATGTATGGAAGTTGGTTCCTAGTGTAATAGTGCTGATATAGAATTTTTCAGAGACAGGTCCTAGTGAGAAGTAATTGGTGGAGACATTGCCCACTTCATTAATTACTGTGCGCTGTCTGTGACTGAAGTGGATTCATTCCCACCAGACCGGTTGTTATGAGAACTGAGAGCCTGGCTGATACTCTGTCCTCCCCACTTGTTCACAGACAGACCTTTTGCCATGCCGCTGGCTTTTCTTCCACTTCACCGCAGTGTGACATACCCATGGATTTCTCACCAAGGCAGCAGCGCCATGCTGCTTACTGTGGGGACCTTCCACCCACCAGAGTTGGGAGTCAAATAAAACTTTTTATTCTTTATATGTCCCCAGGCTTCAGGAATAAAAATAAAAATTCCGCTATAGACATGAAAAGTATAAGACATCATGGTACATTTCACAAAACCAGGAAATCCACATGGATATATTACTCTTACCTAAACCAAATTTTATTCAGATGCCACTAGTTTTTTGTTGCTTTGTTTGCTTATCTTTGTGATCCTAGGGATTGAATCCAAAGTCTCACACATTCTAGGCAAGTGCCCTCTCATTCCCTGGGACTAGTTTTTACTTAATGTCATTTTTGCAAGGTTTTATCTGAATTGCACAGAGGTTATATTTTTTCATCATGTCACCTCTGGTATGTGACTGTCTCACAGTCTCTACTTATGCATTGTAATCTTGAGGACTAGTATTTTGAAGACAAAGTATTTTGTGGAATGCCTTCAATTTGACTTTATCTGATTTTATGCTCATGCTTAGAATAGGGCTCTAGATCTTGGTGAGTAAGTCAGTGAAGTCAGTTCCATGGAGAAGCCTGTGACTCTGGCACTGTCTCCCCTTCACACTGGGGACCTGCAGACAGTTCTAGGCTGAGATCAGGTAGGGGACCTGACTTCCAAACTGATGATGACATAGGACATTGTTTAAAAGTAGAGATTTGTAAATGAAATGCTCACACTTGTGTATCCATTTCACAACCAAACAGCTCATTCTTTGGTGTTAGAAACTATATTGTGGGCTTTGTATCCCAAGCTGTTTGAAGAGTTCTCAGCCTGGACAAGCAGGGACAGAAGGAAGAAATGTCTCCTCCTCCCCTAGAAAGTGTTCAGAACTGAGTGGACACCCCTTTTCCAACCCCTTTGGGTGTCCCAACACCTAAGAAAGGCTCAGTGGCCTGCCAGACAGCGTTCCACAGTGGAGCAATGAATGGACAGCTGAGTAGATGAATGAACGAGTGCATGAAAGAGTATCGTTTGTGTAAGAAATATAGCAAAATTTATTCCAGTAATGGAAAATGTGACCTTCAGAACAAACAAAAGCAGATTCTAAAGACTTGACAGTTAAACATTTCATATAAAGTCATGCTGTTCATGGTACAAAAAGAGCAATCTATTTTTTGTACTCTCCTTTTGTTTATTACCTAGAGAATAGTATGTATTTAAATCAACGACATTAACTATCCTTTTTGAGAATCTCTTCCCAGTACATCATTTACATGCACTATACTAAAAGCAGCATCAGTCCAAGGTCTCCCTTTCCCTCCTCATCTTTCCCTCTCCGCCCATTCTCTCTCCTTTGTAGCACTGTCTTCAGTCTCCCTGAACTTATCCCTAGTGTAGCGCTGGTGTGAGAAGAGCCTGATCCTAACAGAAACACACTCTGTGTTGCTTTTATGATTGTTTCCCAGTACATCGAACTCTTTCCATCTGTGTGTTGCTGAAGTCTCTCAGAATGCTAATTTCATGTCCTGTTCTTCATAAAATGTGCTTACAGAAGGATGTAGCTGTCCAACTCTGTAAAATGATTGGGAATAGGAGTGGAGAAATGGAGTGTTGACAGTGCTTGAACAAAGTCACTACTACCTTATGTGTAATCTCAGTCCCTTGGTCTTTTTTTTTTTCTTTACCACTGAAATTATTGGTAATTCTAGCTTTCTTTACAAATGACTCGTAACCCCCAGGAGGCCCCATCACTTTGCTGGGAGCTGGTGATTATTTGTGTCACAGTTCACTGTGGTTAGAGCTCATTAGACAATGTGCTGACATTGATTTCAGACCTTTACATTCAATTACTTTCTTTAAGCTTGTTTCCATATGCATTGAGGAAAAACATGGCATAATAAAAGCAAATACATGTTTTGTACTTGAAGTTGCTCTAACATAAAAATATAAACTTCCCCAAATATCTAAGGATACCAAGCAGTGTGACTTCTAAAGCCACCTTCGGATGAGGAACGAACCTATTTTAAACATTTTCTTGATATGAAAGACCTTGTGTACCAGTTGTTACCACTCCTACCCCAGCTAAATAAATAAAAATTTGGAAATTCTTCACAGTATTCCATGTTAAAGAAATTTTTTCATTTGCCAGAAATTTCAAGCTATGTTTTTAGTCAAATCTGATTCAAAACAGCCCTAGAAATAGCCTGGACACTGACTTACTGAGGAATTTTAATCCCTAAAAGTTCCAGCTGGAAATTTAGCAAAAACTGGTTTCTTGGCAGTTCCCAAGAGGCACTGTAGGTTTCAGAACAGCAGGAAAAGCTGAATAAGGAGCCAGGAACCCATCCCCTCCACCACCATCACCACCGCACCACCACCACCTCCCACCAAAACAATGGGAACAGAAAACAGCCTTTTGTGATGCTTGTGAATCTAAGGGCCAGCTTTGGTTTTATGTCTTTAAAGAACAGCAGGAGAGCTGTTTCTGTGTCTGAGATTCCAGATGAATGAAAACAGGTTTTGAGAAAGGTGGCAACTTTCTTGTATTCTCCGGTTAGGAAACCAGAATCAGAAGGAATATTTTACATTTTCTTAAAACCTTTAATTCCCTGCCCATGTCTACCCCAGACACATCTCACTGGTGAATTTGCATTACCTTATGGATTAGGTGGTGTGGAAACAGAGCTCCCCAAACATATTTGCTCTGCATGAAACACCAAGCTAGAGAAAACAGACTGGGCTGCTTCACAACCCAGAAAAGCTCCTATCTCAGGCACCCTGACTGCTGGCTAGTTGCCAGGCCCTTTGGAGAAGAATCTAAGTTTGTAATACCATGTTCTCATTTTTCTAAACCACACTGATACATGGTTTGTCATAAGGTCTAATTTTTATTTTTTATATTCTAATTCCATTCTTAGAATTTATACTCAGTTCCTTTCCTACTTCAAATGTTTGAGAAACCTTCATGTATTAATTTTCTCTGAAAGTTTATCCTTGCAGTATCGTTCTATCTGTGAAGTCAAATGGATTGGAATCTAGCATCTGTCTCTCTGTGTGTATCTTTGTGTGCCTTGTAAGCACGTGTGTAATTGTGTGTGTTTGTGTGTGTGTGAGAGAGAAAGAGAGAGAAACAGAGAGAGAGAGAGAGAGAAAGATACTAGATGGAAAATGTGGAGCACATGAGATGTCATGGGAGGTAGTGTCCAATATGATTATCTAGTGAACTAAAATGTCACAAAGCTCCCAAAACAGATATTCTTCTCCAGTGAACCACAGAAAGAATGGTTCAGCAAGGTGCTATTTTCTCTGTCTAGAGAAGGAGTAATATTTCCCAGTGGGGTAAATGGTAATGGATCAGATGACAATATAGCACAGCAATTTTGTTAAGAGAAAATGCTCTGGAAAATTAACACTTTTCAACCATATAAAGGCCAGCGCCTTCCATCCATCCTTTGCCCCAGAAGGGCGTGGGCGCTCTGCGGTAGCATCTCCAGTGGCAATTCCCCTAATGTGGCAACACTGCCTGCCCCGGGCTCCCAGAGCGTGGGGCTAATTGCACAGTGTCAGATGGTAGGTGTGTCGGTGGTAAAACTTTAAGAGGCACATCGGTGCGGCATTATATAGCATAATAGGCACTGATTAGGCAGCCACCGACCGTTAGCTTCCAGCCTCGAGGCTAACTGAAGACTCAGAAGGACACAGTGGTGCTGGAGGGAAGGTGGCTGCAGCTTGCCTTTATTTTCTGTGAAATCATCCCGCACGCTGGGAAGGGTGGGGTGGAGATAATGGCATCCTGCCTGCGTAGGCCTGGCAGTCTGAGGGACTCCTTTGGCAGCTCCTCCTGGAGCCTGAGATGGCTCCCGTGTGCTCCTACGGCAGCCTGGGCTCCGAGGAGAACCGAGTCCAGCCTGGGAGTTCCAGGCAGGGCCAGCTCTGAATCACTAGAAATGTCTGAGGCTCATGGAAGAAACAGCTCCAGACGTGTGCTGTTGACCTTCTGTTTGGAGGAGACGTTTCCTGACGCCCCGCGCCGAGTGTCCGCGTCCAGTGCGGAGCCAGCTGCGAGTGAACTCAGGGCCGCCCTTTCTCATTCTGGACACTTGCTGTGCACACACCGGGTCTTACCCAGAGCCTCCTCCGTCAACTCCTGGGGTTTTTGCTTTGCTTTGTTTTTCTGATTCACTTCTTGCTTCTGCTTTCTGACATTAACAACCTGAACTGAGTCCTTTTATTTATTTATTTTTTTTTTGAATCCTCTCAGGAAAGGATTCCAGCCCCCAAAATGGACCAAAGCAGGACCTCTAATTGCCAGAACAGAGCTCCCGAGAGAACGAGGATCAGACCTGCCCTCATTCGTGCCTCAAGGGTCCGCAGTGAGCAGTCCCCTCCCTGTCTTGGTTCTCATCGGTTCCCAGATTCGCAGATGCGGCTTCAGATCCCGATTGCCTGGCTCTCTCCTCCCGTCTTCTACACATTCATTCCCCCCGCCCCCCTGCGTTTGGACCTTCTCTGTTCGATAGCTGGAATGTTCTCTGTGACCTTCTGTGACAGCTACCGTGGGCACTAATGATCAGCATCCTTTAAAATCGTCTCTGCTGACAATCCTTTTGCGGGGATTACTGGCTCCACGCTTTACAGATTCTCAGTGCCCCCTGGTTAAGAATAAAGGCCCGGGCCCCAATTAAAGCCAAGTTAAAACTTGCATCTGCTTTGTAACCTGCGTCTCAGCTGTCTTCCTCTTAATAGAGACTCCATGGCTCATGATGAGAGGGTTTCATGGGGTAACTTAAATAAAATGCCTGACATGTCACGGGTAATCAAGTAATGATATTAATGACTACTACTGTTTTTATTGTTGTACCCATTATTAGCTACTCATCCAAGTAGTTATAATATCTCTGTACATGTGCTGTGCTTTAGCATCATTCACTAATTTGAAGTCACTCACATCTGGAGATTTATTTATGCTTTAAGTAGTCCAGTGACAAAGACCATAAATCTTTGTCCTTTGTCTTCTCCCCCAGTACCTGTACCCCAAATCATTAGCATTCTGCTTTGCTCCAGTTGATGTTCAATACTTACTCAAATCAATGTCTCTCTAGTATTAAGAAATTGCAAATGGAAAATCTGCCATGTTACTTTGTTTATTAAAGAAAAATTTTTCCCGCCTAGTATTTTCATCATCTTTTTGGTTCAGTGGGAGCCTACAATCGTTTTCAAAGCAGATAACTCTGATAACTGGAGGGTGGAGATGGAGGGTGAGGTCTATAAACTAAAAAAATACATAAAACACGTACTCAAGCTACGGATAATTAATTAGCCTTTTTATGTTGTTTGCATTTTTTATATCAGTTTTAAGTGACAGTGTCATACAACTCACTGGTAGATCTTTTTTTTTTTTTTTTTTTTTTTTTTTTTTTTTTTTTTTTTTTTT